>JAHRHJ020000960.1:0-39606 GCA_019776745.2 Taxus chinensis
TTTAGGAATTTCTAAAAAGTTGGGGTTTCTGATAAAGTTTCTATTTTCAAAAACGTCGTGATTTTTGAAACAGTTACGATTTTTTAAAAAGTTGGGATTTCTGAAAAAGTTTTGATTTTCGAAAACATTGTGATTTTTGAAATAATTGTGATTTTCGATAAAGTTGGGATTTTTGAATAAAAAAATTCAATATTTTAAAAATGTAGTGATGCGCCAAAAATTAGCAGGAACTTGAACAGGTCATAACTTGTGTTCTCGGTGTCCGTTTGAGTCCTTTTTTTGTTAAACCACCATGTTTCAAAAACTCAACATTGTTAAAATATCAGGCTTTTAAAAAAAAATAGTCGAGAGTGTGAATAATTTAGATTTTCCAAAAAATTCTAGATTTTTGAATATGTCATGATTTTTTAAAAAGTCATTATTTTCCAAAAAGTTGTGAATTTCAAAACATTAAGGATTTTAAAGAATTTGCAATTTTATAAAAAAAATAGAATTTTATAATTCTAAAAAACTTTGAATTTCAAAATTTTTAGGGTTTTTGAAAAGTTGAGATTTTAAAAAAGTTAGGATTATGAAAAAGTTGAGATTTTGAACAAAAATTTGGATTTCAAAAAATTCATGATTTCGAAAATGCCAAGAATTTTGAGAAAGTTTCAATTTTCAAAAAATGCAAGATTTGTAAAAAAAGGTGGAATTTTCAATTAAGTCGGCAATTACAAAACTGAAGAAATTTTTAAATCCTAATTGTTTTCAATATCCTAATTTTTATTAAATCTTGACTTTTTTTTAAAATTATGTATTTTTCAAAAATCATGAGTTTTAAAAATTTTAACATTTATGAACTTTTGAAATTCTTGTCTTTATCCTAACTTTTTCAAAATCTTTGACTCCTAAACCCTAGAGACTTTTGAAAATCATGACTCGTTTTCGCTAAACCCTGAACCCCAACATTCTAAACACTTAGCGCATATATTTGAAATTGTGAATTTTTTAAAATCGGGACTCCTAAACCCTAATTTCCTAAAACCTAAGTCGTAAGTGCTAATCTCAAAACCCAAACATTGAACAATAAGATCTAAACCCCAAACCTTAAACCATAAACCCTAAACCCTATTCGTTGAGCCATGAAGCCTAAAACCTAAACCCCTAACCTTGAGCCTTAAACCCTAAAATTGATATTTAAAGAAAAAGTCAAAATTTTTGAAAAAACATAGGATTTTTTTGATAAATTGCGACCCATAAAGACTAAACCATAAAACCAGTGAACTTGAGTTTTTAATGATAAGCCCTGAATTTTCAAAAACTTAAAAGATTTTCAGAAAATTCGCTAACTTCTGAAACCATGTATGCATAAACCCTTAACACTTAATACTAAACCCTAGACCTTTGGCCATAAACCATAAACCCAAATAACTAAATCATAAAACCTAAACTCTAAATCCCAAATCTTACACCATAAACCCTAAACCCTGATCCTTGACCTATGAATCCTAAACCCTAAACCCCTAACCCTGGGGTTTTCAACCCTAAACACTGAATATTTTGAACAAGTTGAGCAGTAATTTCGAAAGAGTCCTAGGATTTTTTGCTAGAGAACTTGACCATTTTCAAACCCTAAAGTCATAACCCCCGATTTTTGAACCCTGAGCCATGGACCCTCAACCACAAACATTGAGACCTAAACCCTAAACTCTGAGCCATATACCATATAATAACCCTTATGCTCTAATTGCTCCTAAAGTCTAGAATTTTTGAAAAGTCTTAGGATTTTCAAAAAAGTCAAGATTTTGGAAAATGTTGGAATTTTTAAAACATCAAGATTTTTTGAAAAATTGGGACATTTGAAAAACACCTGATTTTTAATATTCGCGATTTTCGAAAAAAAATATAATTTTTTTAAGAAAGTAAGGATTTTCAAAAAAGTTAGAATTTTTTATAAAGTTGAAATTTAAAAAAATTTAGGAATTTCTGAACCACAAGTCGTAAACCCTGCGTCCAAATCCCTAGCAGGACCTCTGAAAAGGTAAATCATAAAATTTTAATCTTGTTGTCCATTTAAGTCCTTTTTTTGTTAAACCACCATGTCCCTTGAGCCAAAAACTCTAGACATTGTTAAAATATCAGGCTTTTAAAAAAAAAAAGTCGAGAGTTTGAATAATTTAGATTTTCCAAAAATTCTAGATTTTTGAATATGTCATGATTTTTTAAAAAGTCATTATTTTCCAAAAAGTTGTGAATTCGGAAAAAATTAGGAATTTAAAAAATGTTGTTAATTTTAGAAAACATCATAGTATTTTCATAATGTTGGGACTTTGAAAAAGATTTGATTTTCAAATTTTTTTAAGCTTTTTGAAAAAGTTAAGATATTTCAAAAAAGACAGGATTTATGAAAAGGTTGGGATTTTCGAACAAAAATTGGTATTTTTCACATTTTTGAAAAGTCATGGATTTCGTAAAAAGCCAAGAATTTTGAGAAAGTTGGGATTTTCAAAAAAGACAAGATTTTGAAAAAATGTGCAAGATTTTCAGAATAATGTTGGGATTTTTAAAATGTCAAGATTTTTGAAAAGTCAGGATTTTTAAATAAGTCAAGATATTCGAAAAAGTCTCGATTTTTAGAATTTAAGATTTTTATTAAAGATCCTAGACATTTTTATCAAAATTCCAAGTATTTTTATAAAAAATCGTGACTTTTCATAAAATTGTGATCTTTATTAAATTCATGAACTTTTAGAAAATCCTAACTGATTCGAAAATAGTCACCTATTTTTTAAATCCTAACGATTTTCGAAAAAGTTGTGACTCCTAAACCCTAAAACTTGATAACCTAAGTCGTAAAGAGTCTAAACCCTAAAACTCCAGTGATGCGCTAAACACTAATAGCGCAAAACTCTAAAATCCTCATAACTTGCGCTAAACCAGGTAAAACCGTTTGAGTCGGTTTAATCCTAAACCACATGTTTAGAAACCCTAAGCCTTTTTAAACCATATCAGGATTTTCAAATCTATAAATTGGAGTTTGAATAACCTAGATTTTCTAGAAACCCTAGATTTTTTAATATGTCAAGATTTTTGTAAAAGTCACTATAACCCTAATCCCTGACGTTTTCAACAATGCAGCATTTTTTAAAAAGCACTAAGTTTTTTAAACCATACCTGTGAGCTAGTTAAACCCTACAAGCCTATTATAAGTTTCGAATAATCAGGATATTTTTGAAATCGTGACTTTTTTTATAAATTGCGACCCCTAAACACTAAACCATAAAACCATAAACTTGAGTTGTAAATGATAAACCCTAAGCCTCAACATCTTAAAAAATATGCCCAAAACCCTAAATCCTAAACCATTATACATAAACCCTTAACACTTAATACTAAACCCTAGACCTTTGGCCATAAACCATAAACCCAAATAACTAAATCATAAAACCTAAACTCTAAATCCCAAATCTTACACCATAAACCCTAAACCCCTAACCCTGACCCTTAAACCCTAAACACTAAACCTTGAACAATGAGCAGTAAGCCAAAATCCTAAATCTTTTGCTAGAGACCTAAACCAGAAACCCTAAACTCATAACCCCGAACCTCGAACCCTGAGCCATGGACCCTCAACCACAAACATTGAGACCTAAACCCTAAACCCTAAAATCTGAGCCATATACCCTAGAAACCCTAACCCTTATGCTCTAATTGCTCCTAAACCCTAAATTCTAAGTCTTAAACCCTAAAACATTAAATGTTAAATCCTAAATACTAAACCCTCAATTGTAAACCATGAGCCGCAAACCATAAATAGAAAACCCTCAACCATAAACCTCTAACCCCAAACCGTAAAAGATGAGCTATAAATCCTAAACCCAGAATCACGAACCCTAAAACTTAATTCTTAAACCTTAAATCTTTATCCCCGAATCCTGAACCCACAACCCCTAGAAACCCTAAAGTAGATAGATCCCTGAAAAAGTTGGTACTCTGAAAAACTTAGGAAACATAAACCTCAAGATCCTGAGTCCAAAAACCTCAAACCCTCAAAAAAGGCACTATATCCCTTGAGCCCTAAACCCTGTAATTTTAGAATTATTTTTGAAAACCTCAGTTAGATTTTGAAAAAGTTTGTAATTTGAAAATTTTGGGATTTTTAAGAAGTCTTTATTTTGAAAAACTCGAGATTTAAAAAAACTTGAGATTTTCAAAAACGTCGTGAGTTTTGAAAAAATTGCAATTTTAAAAAAGTTGTGGAATTTTGAAAACATGGGATTTTAAATTTTTTGAAATTTTCAAAAAATGTTGGGTACTTTGAAAAAGATAAAGATTTTCGAAACAAGTTAGGGGCTTTGAAAAATGGGATATTTCGAAAAAGTCAACATTTTTGAAAAGTATTGGGATTTTCGAAAGACGTTGGTATTTTTGAAAAAGTCAGAATTTTTGAAGAGTCTGGATTTTGTAAAAAAAAGTCAAGATTTTTCAAAAACTTGACGATTTTTCAAAAAGTCGTGATTTTTGTAAAAGTCAAGGATTTTAGAAAATGTTGGGATTTTTGATTAATGTCAAGATTTTTGAAAAAGTCATGGATTTTTTAAATAAGTTGCAAGATATTCTGAAAAAGTCTCGATTTTTAGAAACCGTTGCAATTTTTTTAAGTAGACTAGTGATTTTTATAAAAAGTAAGTATTTTTATAAATTTATAATCGTCAAAAGATTCAAGATTTCATAAATGTAGTGAAATTTTATAAAATTAACAGGAATTTTTAGAAAGGTCGTAACTTGTGCTTCGAGTGACCATTTGAGTCAATTTTTTTTTAAACCACTTGTGTAAACAATCTCAACTTTTTTAAAATATCAGGATTTTCAAAGAAATTTTAGAGTTTGAGAAAATTAAATTTTCTAGAAATTTTGGATTTATAGAATTTTTTAAAAAATAGGGTTTAAATTTTATAGGACTTTCCAAAAAGTTGTGAATTTAAAAAAATTAAGGAATTTATAGAATTTGCAATTTTAGAAAAACATAGAATTTCATAATTCTTAAAAAGTTTGAATTTCAAAAAATTTAGGGTTTTTGAAAAAGTTAAGAGTTTTAAAAAAGTCAAAATTATGAAAAGGTTGGGATTTCAAAAAAGTCGTGATCCTAACTATTTAAAAATTGGTATATTTTTTAAATCGTGACTTTTTCAAAATCGTGACCCCTTAACCCTAAACCCTAAAACCTGAAACCTAGTTTATAAACTGTAAACCCTAATCCCCAACATCCTAAAAACAAATCCAAAACCTCAAAACCCTAAATCCTAAAAACAAATTGTGAGCTTTTTAAATTCATGACTTTATGAATTTCAAAATAAGTGAAAATACAGACTTTTTTAAATATCTTATCTTTTTCGAAATCCTATCCATTTCAAAATCGTGACAATTTTTGAAATCCTGAGTTTTTCAAAATCGTGACTGCCAAAACCCTAAACCCCAACATCCTAAACACTAAGCCCAAAACCCTAAACCATAAACCATAAACACACTGAATACTAAATCCTAAAACCTCAACCATAAACCCAAATCCCTAAATCATAAAACCATGAACCCAAACCCTCAATCGTAAACCATGAACCCCAAACCCAAAATGCAAAACCCTCAACCTAATCCCTAAATCCTAACCTTAAAACCTTGATCCATGAACCCTTAACCCTGTGCCCTGAGCCTTAATCCCTAAACCCTAAACCTCGAATCCTGAGCCTAAAAACCTAACCCTAAACATTAAATCCCCTGAGCCCTAAACACTCAACCTAGAAACATTTTAAATAGTTAGATTTGGAAAAGGTTGGTATTTTAAAACACTTTAGATTTTGAAAAAGTCAAGATTTTTGAAAAAGTTAGGATTTTCAAAAACTTGAGATTTTCAAAAAATTCACTACTTTTGAAAATTTTGCAATTTTAAACAAAGTTGTTATTTTTGAAAACATAAAGATTTAAAAAATGTTGGGACTTTTAAAATGTTCAAATTTGTGATTTTTGAAAAATTGTAATTTTTTGAACAAATCAGAATATTAGAAAAAATCTCGATTTTAAATATTTGTGATTTTCAAAAAACTATAATTTTTTTTAAAAGTAAGGATTTTTAAAAAAGATTTCCATTTTGATAAAGTTAATATTTTAGAAAATTCAAATTTTTTTAAAAAGATGGGATTTCTGAAAAAGATTTTATTTTCAACAACACCGCGATTTTTGAAATAGTTATGATTTTATAAATCATGACTTTTTCGAAATCATAATGTTTCAAATTCGGGATATTTATAAAAATCGTGACTTTTTATAAATCTTGACCTTTAAAACCTGAAACATAAGTCGTAAACGCTAAACCCTAAGCCCCAACATCCTAAACACTAAGCCCAAAACCCTAAATCCTAAATCATAAACCCTTAACACTGAATCCTAAACGCTAAACCCTCGGTCATAAATCATAAACCCCAATATGTAAATCGTAAAACCTAAACTCTTAACCCAAAACCTTAAACCATAAACCCTAAACCCTGATCCTGTAGCCATGAAGCCTAAATCCTAAACCCTAAACCCTAAACAGTGAACCCTAAAGCCTTAGGCCTAACCCTAAACCTTGAACCATGAGCAATAAGCCAAAATTCTAAATCCTAAACCTTTAGTTACATACCTAAACCCTGAACCTCGAACCCTAAGCCATGGACCCTCAAGCACGAACACTAGCACCTAAACTTTAAACCATGACCCCTACTATACCCTAAATCGTAAACTTTGAGCCCTCTACCCTATAAACCCTAAACCTTAAGCTCTAACTTCTCCTAAACCCTAAAACACTAAATGCTAAATCCTAAATACTAAACTCTCAATCGTAAACCATGAGTCCTAAACCCTAAATGCAAAACCCTTAATTGTAAACCTCGAACCAAATAACCTAAAACCTGAGCCCCAAATCCTAACCCTAAACACTCAACGCCTGAACCCTAAACCCTAAAACCTAATTCTTAAACCCAAAACCTTGATCCCTAAACCCTAAACCCTGAGAGCCCTGAGCCCTAATCCCTAAACCCTAAATTTTGAGCCCAAAAACATTAACCCTAAACACTAAATACTTTGAGCCCTAAACCGTCAACCTAGAAACCTTTAAATAGTTAGATTTAGAAAAAGCTAGTATTTTTAAAAACTTGGGATTTTTAAAATGACAAAATTTTAAAAAAAAGTCAGGATTTTCAAAAACTTGTGATTTTAAAAAAAGTTTGTTATTTTTGAAAACATCAAGATTTAAATAATGTTGGGACTTTGAAAATGTTCAGATTTTCAAACAAGTTGGGGTTTTCAAAAAATTTAGAATTTTTAAAAAGTTTTAGGTTTTCAAAAGTGTTGGGCTTTTCGCATTTTGGAAGAGTCAGTATTTTTGAAAAAGTCAATTTTTTTAAAAAAACTAAACATTTTCAAAAAAGTTAGGATTTTTGAAAAGACAACATTTTAAAATTTTTGAGATTTTCCAAAAAGTCGTGATTTTGTAAAAGTGAAGATTTTCAAAAAAGTCACGATTTTCAAAAAAGTGAAGATATTGCAAAATGGTGGGATTTTTAAAATGATAAGATTTTTGAAAAACTCAGGAGTTTTGAAAAAGTCAAGATATTCAAAAAAGTCACGATTTTTAATATTTGTGATTTTAGAAAATCCTATAACTTTTTTAAAAAGTAAGGATTTTCGAAAAAGATAAATTTTTTTATAAAGTTAATATTTTAGAAAATTCAGGAATTATTAAAATCTTTGGATTTCTGAAAAAGTTTTAATTTTCAAAAATGTTGCGATTTTCAAAATAGTGTTGATTTTCGAAAACGTTGGGATTTTCAAAAAAGTTATAATCTCAAAATAGTCAAGATTTAAAAAATGTCTTGATGCGCCAAAATTAGCAGAAACTTGAAAAGGTCATCTTATGCTTTGGTTGTCCATTTGAGTCCGTTTTTTTCAAACCACATGTTTCAAAAATCTCAACTTTTTTAAAATATCAGGATTTTCAAAAAAATGGTTGGAGTTCGAAAAATTTAGATTTTTAAGACATTTTGGTTTTGTTAATATGTCATGATTTTCTAAAATGTAATTATTTTCCAAAAAGTTAAGAATTTCAAAAAAAATATGATTTTAAGAAAATCAAGATTATGAGAAGGTTGGGATTTCAAAAAAGCCAAGAATTTTGAGAAATTTGGGATTTTTAAAAAAAAGAAAAGATTTTTAAAAAAGGTGAAATTTTCACATTAGTCGGGAATCACAAAATTGAAGAGATTTTTAAATCACAACTGTTTTGAATATCCTAATTTTTATGAAAATCCTAACATTTTACAAATCTTTAACTTTTTGAAAATTCCAACCTTTTATAAACTCGTGATTTTTTCTAAAACTACGAATTTTTCTAAAATCACGAGTTTTTAAAAAATTGTAAACTTTTTAAATTCATGACTTTAACACTTTCAAAATATTTGAAAATACAGATTTTTTGAAACTCGTGACTTTTTTGTAATCCCAACTGTTTAAAAATAGTGACTTTTTCAAAATAGCAACCCCTAAACCCTAAACCCCTACAACTCGAAACCTGGTTTGTAAACACTAAATCCCAACATCCTAAAAACTAAGCCTAAAACCCTAAATCGTAAAACCTAAACTCTAAACCCAAAACCTTAAACCCTGATCCGTAAGCCATGAAGCCTAAACAATAAACCCTAAGCCCTAAACACTAAACAAAAAACCCTAAACCCCTAACCGTGAGCCTTAAACACGCAAGCCCTATAAACCCTAAACTTTATGCTCTAATTACTCCCAAACCCTAAATTCTGAGTCTTAAACCCTAGAATCCTAAATACTAAACCATTAATCGTAAACCATGAGCCCTAAACCTTAAATGCAAAACCCACAACCCTAAACCTCAAACCCCAAACCCTAAAACCCAAGGCCTAAACCCTAACCCTAAACCATAAAACCTAATTCTTAAACCCCAAACCTAACCTTTAAACTCCTAACCCTTAACCGTGAGCCCTGAGCCCTAATCTCTAATCCCTAAACACTAAACCTCGAATCATGAGCCCAAAAAACCTAGAAACCTTAAAATAGTTAGATTTGGAAATTTTTGGTATTTTGAAAAACTTGGGATTTTAAAAAAGTCATTATTTGTAATTATAAACAAAATTGTTATTTTTGAAAACATCAAGATTTTAAAAATGTTAGGGACTTTAAAAATCTTCAGATTTTCAAACAAGTTTGGTTTTCAAAAAATGAATATTTAGAAAAATTCAGGATTTTTGAAAGAGTTGGGCTTTTCATATTTCTTAAGAGTCAAGATTTTTGAAGAGTCTAGATTTTTCGAAAAGTCAAGACTTTTCAAAAAACTTGACATTTTAAAAAAAAAGTCAAGATTTTTGAAAAGATAGGATTTTTTAAAAATTGAGATTTTCCAAAAAGTCGTGATTTTGTAAAAGTGAACATTTTGGAAAATGTTGGGAATTTTCAAACATCAAGATTTTTAAAAAGTCAATATTTTTAAATAATTCAGGATTTTTGAAAAAGTCTCGATTTTTAATATTTGATATTTTCAAAAAACTATAATTTTTTTAAAAAGAAAGGATTTTCAAAATAGACGGCCTTTTTTATAAAGTTGTGATTTTAGAAAATTCAAAAAAAATTAAAAGTTGGGATTTCTTACAAAATGTTGATTTTTGAAAATGCCGCGATTTTTCAAATAGTTGCGATTTTCAAAAAAGTTGGGATTTTCAAAAAAGTTATATAATCTAAAAAAATTCAAGATTTCAAAAATGTAGTGATGCAACAAAATTAACAGGATATCGAAATGTCATAACTTGAGCTATGGGTGTATGTTTTTTTTAACCACATGTTTCAAAAATCTCAACTTTTTTAAAATATCAGGATTTTACAAAAAAAAAGTCAGGAGTTTGAATAATTTAAATTTTCAAGAAATTCTAGATTTTTGACTATGTCATTATTTTTGAAAAATTCATTATTTTACAAAAATTTATGAATTTCAAAAAATTTAGGATTTTAAAAAATTTACAAGTTTAGGAAAAGATAGAATTTAATCATTCTAAAAAAGTTTGAATTTCAAAAATTTTAGGGTTTTTTGAAAAATATGATATTTTTAAAAAAGTCAGTATTATGAAAAGTTTGGGATTTAAATAAAGTTGTCATTTCAAAATACCCAAGAATTTTGAGAAAGTTAGGATTTTCAAAAAAGGCAAGATTTCAAAAAAACATGAAATTTTCAAATACTTCAAGAATTATAAAACTTAGAGATTTTTAAATATGAATTGTTTTGAATATCCTATTTTTTTAAAAAAAATCCTAATATATTAAAAATATTTACTTTTTCAAAATTCCAACTTTTAATAAAATCGTGACTTTTTCGAAAATTACGATTTTTTTAAAAATCACGAGTTTTTTTAAAATTGTGAACTTTTTAAATTCGTGACTTTATGAGTTTTAAAATCTTTGAAAATACAATTTTTTTGAAAATCATGAATTATTCGAAATCCTAACTGTTTCAAAATCAGAATATTTTTGAAATCGTGATTATTTCATAAATCACGACTTTTAAAACCTGAAATTTGAGTCGTTAACGCTAAACTCTAAGGCCCAACATCCTAAATACTAAGCTTGAAACCCTAAATCCTAAACCATAAACACTTAACACTTAATCCTAAATGCTAAGCCCTCAACCATAAACCATAAGCCCAAATCCTTAAATCATAAAACGTAAACTCTAAACCCAAACCTTAAACCATGAAGCCGAAACCCAAAACCTTAAGCCCTAAACCACAAACAATGTAGTGCCCACACTTTTTATAGCTTAGTAGCTTGTTGTTTATTTTCTCATAGACATGTTTTGATAGTGATTGGTTATATCTTGGACATTATATTTAGAGATTTGATCTTATTAGACATGTGTGGACATTTAGGCGTATAGCGCCAATTTAGTTTAAATTTCTATATTGTCACATTTTCTTATAATGTCATGGATACTAATGGATATGATGTTGTGTTTGGAACATAATTATATTGATGGATAGTTGTTGCATGTGAAATTCTATGGTTATATGTCACGTATCATCTTGTCTAACTTTTGGAATATTAAGTACAATTGTGCACGTTGTCACATTTTGATTTCAGTAGGATGTTAGGCTAGTGTAGAACTTATTGATATCTTACTATGTCGTTGTTTTATATTTTATCAGACATATACGGTTAATGGGTGCAATGAGTATGCAGGTGACAGGTTTATAGGAGAACGTGGGATTCAGGCCAGCTACACAATCTTGCACAAACAGCCCACAGGCTGAGTCCTAACCATGTTCATTGTGTGAAGCCTTAGTATAAGAGATTATTATTTTGGGCACTATGAGTGGTCCCAATTTTTGTAATGTATTGTGCTTTGAATTATTAATTTGATTTAGGGTTACTAGTGGAGTTGTAAACTTGTTTTGGGAGTTAATAATCCCACTTTCTTTTAAAATTTTGATTTTGTTTAATGAGTCACTTAATCACAAGGGTTTAAGGTCACATGTAAGATCCTTGGGTGGTCCCCACACCCTCTACCCTTGTGCCAAAAATACAAAACCCGAAATTAAGTTATTTGGGCATTTTTGGGGACCCCTTTATAGCTTGGGAGTTCCCCTAACATAAAAATGAGCCCTTGGACCCTACCTAATGGGTAGGGGGCTATTTTCAAGGCTAGAGGGAGTTTTCCCTCCCATTTTACCTCTTGTTTGGTCACATCCATGTAAGGGGTGTGGATTGGAGTGCTTATTAAAAGTTTCATTAATTTTGTCTTGCTAATATTTAAGGGAATTTGGGAGAAGAGGGAAAAAAGATAATTTTACCCTTTCTCTCTTTTGTTTTGGCATCTTTGACCTTGAAGAATGAGAGGGGTGACACATGTCACCCCCTCATTGGTGAGGATTCTTGCTTGCTCCTCTTCAAATTCCCATTCATGGGAAAAGAGAGGGACTTTTTCTTTTGGGAATTTCTTGCTTGAGTGATTTGGAGCTTGTGATTTGCTTGAGTCAAGAGTGGAGAAACTTGAAGTTGGAAAGCTTTTTGGAGAGCTTTCCTTGAGGTAGGCTCTTATGTTTTTTGTGTGTGTTGTTTTCCTTTTAGATGTTAGATTTGGTGTTTGAAATTGTTATTGTTGTATGTAGATTTTGGTTGTTGTTTGCTTGTTTTACTCCCTCCATCATATGGCATGATGGAGTTTTGGAGTTGCGGGGGAAGAGAGAGGGATTTTTCCTCTCAATCCTCACTGCTTGATGGACAAGCCTTGTAAGGTCTTATTATTATTTTCCCCTCAAATGGTTGAGGTGGGGAAGTTGATTCATTTGGCTTGAATCTCCTTCCCCATTATTGGTAAGGAAACCCCTTTGGGGTTTGAAAATCATTCCAAGAAGGACTTGGAGAAAAGGTAGAGGGATAAGGAGGGTTTTTGATTGAATTTAGGAGCAATAAGGAGGGTATGGAGATTTTTGGCTTTGTGAAAATAATTTTGAATATAACTTTTAGAGAACTATTCTCCTCTCTTCCCCACCTTGGAGGTAGAACATGGGATTCTCCTCCTTGTGAAACTTGGAGTCTTGATTTATACTTGTTTTGTTTCCATGTGAATGTGTTTTGGTTGTTTCACCCCCCTTTCTTGTGCAAGTTGTGGATGGGTAGTCCTCTTTCCCATGGGCTTGGGGGAGGCTAGCATGCATCCCAACCTTGGGAGAGGTATGTAATGATGCCTATGGTTGGGTGGCAAACAAGCTCTCTCTCCTTTCTGGTTCTCTTGAAGGTAATATACATAGGGATCTCATGTTGAAAGTGGATTGTTGGATTTAACTCTTACCCTTTTATTGTGGTCATTACTTCTTGTCACTTGCAAGGAATGATGGAGTAGAACCTCCATTGTTGTAAATCTCTTCTTTGTGTTGGTAAATTTCTTTGGAGAAGTGTAAGCTACTCTTAAGAAAACTCTCTCTTCATAAGCTTGTATGAAGTCTTGTGATGAACCTGAGTAGTATGTATTGGATATGTTTTGTATACGAAAAACTTCAAGAAACTTGAAAAAAAAATTGTTTTGTTGCTTTCTTTGATATTTTAAAAATAAAATAAAATAAAAATTTGTCGTCTCCTTTGAAGGAAAATGTACATGGTTGAAAAATGGATATATTGTGAACTTGTATATTATACCTTTCATCTTGTTATTTTTATTTTTTTAAAAATCAGAATTAATATCATTTTGATACGAATCTCATTTGTTAAAAATTTGAAGTAAGTTTTGTTAAAAGTATTGGAAATGAAATAATAAAATTTTAGCATTGAATCTCATGAATATTATTGATTAAAAACACCTTCTTTTATGCCATTTCTTTCTTTTTGTAACTATGGTAAAATAAATAAATGAAATGAAAAAAAATGAGTCCTTTTTATGAGTAGTTTAGAAGCAGCTTTATTAAGTACAAAACAAAAGGGGGCTATTAATAGATATTCATTTTAAAAAGTTGGGTTCATTATACCTATTATATGTATGTTATACATGTGTTTTATATATATATATACTGAAAGGCAAGCATTATTGATTTATATTACCATAAATGAGGATACATACATACAATGCATACATATTTCATATTAAATAAATCATTTAACTAATATATAAACACACACACACACACACACACACACACACACACATTAAAATTTACATATATAATATATATTATAGGTTTACAAAAAAAAAAGAAATTAGCTCCATATTTTCACTTCATATACCTTGCAACAAGAGAGAGAAAAACAAAAATGAAGAAAGAAAAGAAGGGAAAAGAACATAATGAAAGGAAATTTTAGGGTTTTAGATCTGAGGGTTAATAATAAAAACATCCAAGGGTGGATATTCCTCCCTACACTTCCCAAGTCATGGTATTTTCTGGGATCCCATGGTAAAATAAATAAAGGGTGTAGGTGGACAAATTTAATAAAAAAGGGAAGGTGAAGATCTAATTATATGACAAGGGGTGCATAGAACTTCTAGTGTAATCCCACTAAATGATTAGTAGGGTAATCATAGAAATTTAGGTTTGAAATATAATTTGTGTAAATCTAGTTTATATAAACTAATTTACTAATGGAGTCAAGAAAAAGGTCCCGCAGTAGTATTTATGTTTCAAAAAAAAATTATCCTAAATTTTTGCTATACTATGGTTTGTTTTTTTTGTGTGTCCCGGACGGGGTATTATAGTTGGTATCAGAGCGATGTTCACACACGCGGACCACTGGGTAACTAATTAAAATAATTAAGGGTAATTTTAACAATACTAAAATAACTAAATGAATAAAAATAAATAGTTAAAAAAAAATCATTCACAACCATTAAATTTTAAAATTAATACTTTCTCACTCACCTCGTGTACAGGATGGCGCCTAAGCAAGGTCGATCAGCTAGAGGCATCGGGCGTAGTGCACCTATGCGGGAGAAGCCGACACCCGAATTTGGACCTCAGTTATTGGAGGCCTTGCACCAACTGATAGGCGTTGTAGAGCAGCGTTTACCACCACCGCAGAAGACGAGGAGCCGATAGGTGAGGACATGCATTCAGAGGAGTATGCAGATGTTTTTCCAGGCGAGCTTCTAGGGTTGCCACCCCGTAGAAAGGTAGATTTCACCATTGATTTAGTACCTGGATCAGCACCAGTTTCTAGGGCACCTTATCAGATGACGACCCTAGAGCTTCATGAGCTCAAGATTTAGTTAGAGGAGTTGTTGGATAAGGGTCTCATTCGCCCTAGTGTATCTCCTTGGGGAGCGCCAGTCATATTTGTGAAAAAGAAGGACGGCTCTCTCAGACTTTGTGTAGACTTCAGGCAGCTCAACAAAGTCACAATAAAGAACCGTTATCCACTCCCTAGGATTGATGACTTGTTTGATCAGATGTGGGGAGCGAGCGTGTTATCTAAAATTGATCTCAAGTCAAGATATCATTAGTTGCGAATTTCAGATGTAGAAATTCATAAGACAATGTTTTGCACACGTTACGGGCATTATGACTTCACAGTAGTTCCATTTGGTTTGAGCCTCATGAATGGAGTATTCAGGTATTTTCTAGATCACTTTGTCTTAGTGTTCCTTGATGACATATTGATTTATTTTCGTTCCAAGGAGGAACACGAGGAGCATTTGAGAAAGGTACATCAGGTTTTGAGAGAGCAGAAGTTGTATGGGAACTAGAAAAAATAAAGCTTCTTTCAGACAAAGATTTAGTACTTGGGTCATATCATATCATGTGAGGGTATCTCCATAGATCCCTCTAAGATACAGGCTATCTTGGACTGGCCAGCACCCACATCAGTTACTGAGGTGAGGTGTTTTGTGGGTTTAGTAGGGTATTACCGCAGGTTCGTACAGGACTTTTCTAGGATTGCTCACCCTATCACCTCTCTTCAGAGGAAAGGGAAGAAGTTTGATTGGTCCGAGAAGTGTGAGCAGGCCTTTCAGTTGCTTAAGGAAAGGTTAACCACGGCACCCATCTTAGCAATTCCAGACCCGACAGAGGATTTTGTTGTTTGTACTGATGCATCACTATAGGGTTTGGGAGCGGTTCTTATGCAGGAGCGTTGGGTTATTGCTTTTGAGTCTCGTAAGCTCAAGGACTAAAAGCTTAATTATCCTACTCATGACTTGGAGCTTGTAGCAGTTGTTCATGCTCTAGTGCGTTGGTGACATTTCCTTTTGGGTAGACCTTTCATTTTGAGGACAGACCATCGTAGCTTACAGCATATTTTCTCACAGCTGAACCTCAACGCTCGTCAACGACGTTAGATGGAGTTCCTATGTGAGTATGACATGGAGGTTCAGTATATCAAAGGGAAGGAAAATGTTGTTGCAGATGCGCTTAGTAGACGACGACATGTGCAGGATTCTTGAAGACATTCCAGAGGACATATTTTATGAGGGATCTAGACAGATGTTAGAGTCTCAGGGTTCTTTAGAGGGCAGATATTCTGGGTGTGTTTTAGAGGCAGATGGTTTTCTTTGGTTCCACAGGCGCATCTACGTGCCTAATTTAGGTGATTTGCGTAGCTTCATCCTCACAGAGGCTCATCGAGCCCCATATGCGGCACATCCAGGTGTGAAGAAGATGCATGTCGATCTGAGAGAGTTATATTATTGGCCAGGTCTTCAACGGGACATAGCAGATTTTGTTGCACGTTGCCTTGCGTGTCAGAGGGTCAAGGTAGAGCATTCTCATCCTGCAGGACTTTTGCACCCTCACAATATTCCTGAGTGGAAATGGGATGTGATCTCCATGGAATTCATTGTCGGACTTCCTATGTCTTATTATCATTATGATGCCATTATGGTCACTGTGGATAAGTTGACCAAGGTTGCACACTTTTTGCCAACCAAGGCTATCACCAAGGTATTTATGGAGGACATTGTTAGGTTGCATGGGATTCCGAAGACCATCATCAATGACAGGGATACTATCTACACTTCAGTTTTCTGGACTTCTTTTTAGGCCGCTCTGGGTACTCAGATTAATTTCAGTTCAGCTTATCATCCAGAGACAGATGGAAAGACAGAGAGGGTTAATCAGGTGTTATTAGAGGACATGTTGAGAATGTATGTCATGGATCAGCAAAAGAAATGGGAAGATTATTTACATTTAGTTGAGTTTGCCTATAACAACAACTATCATAGTTCCATTGGTATGGCTCCTTACCAAGCTTTGTATGGACGACCTTACAGGACACCTCTCTACTTTGGGATAGACTAGATGTTAGGATTATTCTGGGACCAGCCTACCTGTAAGATTTAGATCAGCAGGTTGTTCTGATTAGATAGCGTCTTGAGCAGGCCAGAGCATGCCAGAAGGCGTATGCAGACACTAAGAGGATTGATCGTCAGTTCTCAGTGGGTGATAAAGTCTTCTTGAGAGTTCTCAGTGGGTATTAATAGGTATTCATTTTAAGAAGTTGGGTTCATTATACATATTATATGTATGTTATCACTTAATTTCTTCTGCAGTTTTAGGTTTTGGTGGTATTTATCACGCACTAATCGGACCCGAAACTTTAGAAGAATCTTTTCCATTTTTTGGTTATGTCTGGAAAGATAGAAATAAAATGCCTACAATTTTAGGTATTCACTTAATTTTGCTAGGTGTTGGTGCTTTTCTTCTAGTCTTTAAGGCTTTGTATTTTGGTGGCATATATGATACCTGGGCTCCTGGCGGTGGAGATGTAAGAAAAATTATGAACCTTACGCTTAACCCAGTTGCTATATTTGGTTATTTGCTCAAGTCTCCTTTTGGAGGAGAGGGATGGATTGTTAGCGTGGACAATCTAGAAGATATAATCGGAGGACATGTATGGTTAGGTTCCATTTGTATTTTCGGTGGTATCTGGCACATCTTAACAAAACCTTTTGCATGGGCTCGTCGTGCGTTTGTATGGTCAGGAGAAGCCTACTTGTCCTATAGTTTAGCTGCTCTTTCCATCTTTGGTTTTATTGCTTGTTGTTTTGTTTGGTTTAACAATACAGCTTATCCCAGTGAATTCTATGGGCCAACCGGCCCAGAGGCGTCTCAAGCTCAAGCATTTTACTTTTCTAGTTAGAGATCAACGTCTTGGAGCTAGTGTAGGGTCTGCCAAGGGGCCTACTGGTTTAGGTAACTAATGCGTTCTCCTACTAGAGAAATTATCTTCGGAGGAGAAACAATAAACTTTCTGTAAATTTTATACTGAAAGGCAAGCATTAATGATTTATATTACCATAAATGAGGATACATACATATTTCATATTAAATAAAACATTTAATCAATATACATACATACATACATACATACATACATACATACATATAATTTTCACGTTATTATTATTATTTATAAATATAAATAAATAAATGAAAAAAATAAATAAATAAGATTGGTAGGTAGGGTGGGTGGGGCGAACCCCCCCACTCCTGCAATTTCACGGGGGCGCTGCCCCCACCACAAACCTCCTGCGCCATTCTCCCAGACCCGCGGCCTTCTCTACCCCGCGCGCCTTCCCGCCGCCCCACCACTAGACCCTGCACCTCCATCTGCTCCAATACCATCCCTCCCTCACCCGCTGTCCCTGCACGCCCCCACCGGCACCACAACCGCCGCCCCTGCGCTGTCCCCCGACCTCCTATACGTGTTGTTCTGTCCCCCGACCTCCATCGTGCTAGTCCTTCCATCCGCGTGTAAAACCCAAAACCTGCCCCCTACAACACTACACACACACACACACACACACACACACACACACGCGCGCGCGCGCGCGCGCGTGCGCACACACACACACACACACACATACACACACAAATCAAAGAAATGAGAGAAAGAATATAGTTCTTGTTGTTACAGGATTTTCACAAACAAAAAAAAACAAAGCAAAGGAAAAAGAAAATATAATAATAATAAAAAATAATATTTATCTCAAAACAAGGAATAATACAATGAGGGTTTACAAAAAAAAAAGAAATTAGCTCCATAGTTCCCCCTTCATATACCCTGCAACAAGAGAGAGAGCAAAACAAAAATGAAGAAAGAAAAGAAGGGAAAAGAACGTAAGGAAAGGAAATTTTAGGGTTTGAGATATGAGGCTTAATAATAAAAACATCCAAGGGTGGTAAAATAAATGAAGGGTGTAGGTGGGCAAATTTAATAAAAAAGGGAAGGTGAAGATCTAATTATATGACAAGGGGTGCATAGAACTTCTAGTGTAATCCCACTAAATGATTAGTAGGGTAATCATAGAAATTTAGGTTGGAAAATTAATTTTTGTAAATCCAGTTTATATAAACTAATTTACTAATGGAGTCAGGAAAAAGGTCCCGTAGTAGTATTTATGTTTCAAAAAAAAATTTATCCTAAATTTTTGCTATATTTTGGTCTATTTTTTTGTGTGTCCCAGACAGGGTATTACAAACAATAAACCCTGAGCCTTAAATCCTAAACCCTAAATAGTGAACCCTTAAACCTTAGACTACCTTGAATAATGAGTAATAAGCCAAAACCCTAAACCCTAGACTCATAACCCCAAACCTCATACCCTCAACCATGAAACATTGAGACCTAAACAGTAAGCCCTGACCCCTACACCCTAAACCCTAAACTCTGAGTCGTATACCTTATAAACCCTAAACTTTGAGTCGTATACCTTAAAACCCTAAACTTTGAGTCGTATACCTTAAAACCCTAAACCTTAAGCTCTAATTTCTCATAAACCCTAAGAACCTAAATGCTAAATCCTAACTACTAAACTCTCAATCATAAACCATTAGCCCCTAAAACCTAAATTCAAAAATCCCTAAACTGTAATCCTGGAACACCAAACCCTAAAACTTGAGCCCTAAATCTTAACCATAAACCTAAAACTTAATTCTTTATACCCTAAAACTTGATCCCCGAACCCTTAACCTTGAACCATGAGCACTAATCCCCTAAACCCTAAATCTTGAGCCCAGTAACCTAAACCCTAAACACTAAATCCCCTTATCCCTAAACCTTATACCTAGAAACATTAAAATAGTTTTAGATTTTAAAAAAGTTAGGATTTTTTAAAAAGTCAGGATTTTAAAAAACTTGAGACTTTAAAAAAATTTACAACTTTTGAAAAAGTTGCAATTTTTGAAATAGTTATTATTTTTGAAAACATCATTATTTAAAAAATCTTTGGTCTTTCAAAATGTTCAGATTTCAAAACAAGTTTGTGTTTTCTAAAAATGAATATTTCAAAAAACTCAAGACTTTTGAAAAGTTGGGATTTTTGAAAGAGTTGGGTTTTTCACATTTTTAATAGTCAGGTTTTTCTAAGAGTTTAGATTTTTGAAAAACTCGACATTTTCAAAAAAGTTAGGATTTTTGAAAAGTCATGATTTTGTAAAAGTGAAGATTTTTGAAAAGTCGTGATTTTAAAAAAAAAGTCAAGATTTTTAAAAATGTTATGATTTTAAAAATGTCTAGATTTTTGAATAACTCGGAATATTCGAAAAAGTCCCTATTTTTTAAAAGAAGTAAGTATTTTCTAAAAAGTAGGCATTTTTGATAAAGTTGAAATTTTAGAAAATTCAATTTTTTTTAAAAAGTTGGAATTTCTGAAAAAATTAATTGTTTTTCGAAAATACCGCGATTTTTGAAATAGTTGTGATTTTTGAAAAAGTTGAGATTTTTGAAAAAGTTATAATTTCAAAAGAGTCATTGATGTGCCAAAATTAACAGGAACTTGAAAAGGTCATAACTTGTGTTCTTGGTGTCCATTTGAGTCCATTTATTTGTGAAACCACATGTTTCAAAAATCTCAACTTTTTTAAAATATTAGGATTTTAAAAAAAAATCAAGAGTTTGAATAAATTATATTTTTTAGAAATTCTAGATTATTGAATGTGTCATGATTTTATAAAAAGTCTTTATTTTCCAAAAAATTGTGAATTTTAAAATAAATTAGGATTTTAAAGAATGTGTAATTTTAGAAAAAGATAGAATTTCATAATTCTAAAAAAGTTGGAATTTAAAATTTTTTAGTTTTTTTGAGAAGTTTGAGATTTTCAAAAAAGTTAGGATTATTAAAAAAGGTTGGGATTTCAAACAAAAATTGGGATTTCAAAAAAGACAAGAATTATGAGAAAGTTGGGATTTTCAAAAAAGACAAGATTTTGAAAAAGTTACAATTTTCAAATAAGTTGGAAATTACAAAACTAAAGAGAATTTTAAATCCCAACTATTTTGAATATGCTAATTTTAAAAAAAATCCTAACATTTTAAAAATCTTTACTTTTTAAAAATTCGAACTTCTTATAAAATCACGGCTTATTCAAAAATTATGAACTTTTTAAATTCATGAATTTATGACTTTCTAAATCATTGGAAATATAGAATTTTTTAAAATCATGACTTTTTCTAAATCCTAACTGTTTCAAAATCAAGATATTTTTTAAATCGTGACTTTTTCAAAATCACGACCCCTAAAACCTAATTCATAAACGCTAAACCCTAACCCCAACATCCTAAACATTAAGCCAAAAAACCCTAAATCCTAAACCATAAAAGCCTTAACACTGAATCCTAAAACCTAAAAATTTAACCCTAAAGCCTTAGGGCTAACCCTAAACCCTAAACACAATACCTTGAGCCATGAGTGTTATGCCAAAACTATAAACCATAAACCCTGAATTCATTACCCCAAACCTCAAACCCTGAGCCATGGACCCTCAACCATGAACACTGAGACCTAAACCCTAAACCCTAAACCTTAAGCTCTAATTACTCATAAACCCTAAATTCTTAGTCCTAAATACTAAACCCTCAATCGTAACCTTAAACCCCAAAACCCCTGATCCCCGAACCTTGAACCTCAAAAAAATTCATGGTTTAGGTTTTTGTGCTCAGGATTCAAGTTTTAGGGTTTAGTGTTTAGGGTTTAGGGATTAGGGCTCAAAGCTCATGGTTTACATTTTTCAAAAATCTTCACTTTTACAAAATCATGACTTTTCAAAAATCCTAACTTTTTTGAAAATGTCGAGTTTTTCAAAAATCTAAACTCTTAGAAAAACCTGACTATTAAAAATGTGAAAAACCCAACTCTTTCAAAAATCCCAACTTTTCAAAAGTCTTGAGTTTTTTGAAATATTCATTTTTAGAAAACACAAACTTGTTTTGAAATTTGAACATTTTGAAAGACCAAAGATTTTTTAAATAATGATGTTTTCAAAAATAATAACTATTTCAAAAATTGCAACTTTTTCAAAAGTTGTAAATTTTTTTAAAATCTCAAGTTTTTTAAAATCCTGACTTTTTAAAAAATCCTAACTTTTTCAAAATCTAAAACTATTTTAATGTTTCTAGGTATAAGGTTTAGGGATAAGGGGATTTAGTGTTTAGGGTTTAGGTTACTGGGCTCAAGATTCAGGGTTTAGGGGATTAGTGCTCATGGTTCAAGGTTAAGGGTTCGGGGATCAAGTTTTAGGGTATAAAGAATTAAGTTTTAGGTTTATGGTTAGGATTTAGGGCTCAAGTTTTAGGGTTTGGTGATCCAGGATTACAGTTGAGGGATTTTTGAATTTAGGTTTTAGGGGCTAATGGTTTATGATTGAGAGTTTAGTAGTTAGGATTTAGCATTTAGGTTCTTAGGGTTTATGAGAAATTAGAGCTTAAGGTTTAGGGTTTTAAGGTATACGACTCAAAGTTTAGGGTTTATAAGGTATACGACTCAGAGTTTAGGGTTTAGGGTGTAGGAGTCAGGGTTTACTGTTTAGGTCTCAATGTTTAATGGTTGAGGGTATGAGGTTTGGGGTTATGAGTCTAGGGTTTAGGGTTTTGGCTTATTACTCATTATTCAAGGTAGTCTAAGGTTTAAGGGTTCACTATTTAGGGTTTAGGATTTAAGGCTCAGGGTTTATTGTTTGTAATACCCTGTCTGGGACACACAAAAAAAATAGACCAAAATATAGCAAAAATTTAGGATAATTTTTTTTTTGAAACATAAATACTACTACGGGACCTTTTCCTGACTCCATTAGTAAATTAGTTTATATAAACTGGATTTACAAAAATTAATTTTCCAACCTAAATTTCTATGATTACCCTACTAATCATTTAGTGGGATTACACTAGAAGTTCTATGCACCCCTTGTCATATAATTAGATCTTCACCTTCCCTTTTTTATTAAATTTGCCCACCTACACCCTTCATTTATTTTACCACCCTTGGATGTTTTTATTATTAACCCTCAGATCTAAAACCCTAAAATTTCCTTTCCTTACGTTCTTTTCCCTTCTTTTCTTTCTTCATTTTTGTTTTGCTCTCTCTCTTGTTGCAGGGTATATGAAGGGGGAACTATGGAGCTAATTTCTTTTCTTTTTTGTAAACCCTCATTGTATTATTCCTTGTTTTGAGATAAATATTATTTTTTATTATTATTATATTTTCTTTTTCCTTTGCTTTATTTTTTTTGTTTGTGAAAATCCTGTAACAACAAGAACTATATTCTTTCTCTCATTTCTTTGATTTGTGTGTGTATATGTGTGTGTGTGTGTGTGCACGCGCGCGCGCGCGCGCGTGTGTGTGTGTGTGTGTGTGTGTGTGTGTGTGTGTGTGTATAGTGTTGTAGGGGGCAGGTTTTGGGTTTTACACGCGGATGGAAGGACTAGCACGATGGAGGAGCGTGGGGCGGAACAACACGTATAGGAGGTCGGGGGACAGCGCAGGGGCGGCGGTTGTGGTGCCGGTGGGGGCGTGCAAGGACAGCGGGTGAGGGAGGGATGGTATTGGAGCAGAGGGAGGTGCAGGGTCTAGTGGTGGGGCGGCGGGGAGGCGCGCGGGGTAGAGAAGGCCGCGGGTCTGGGAGAATGGCGCAGGAGGTTTGTGGGGGGGGCAGCGCCCCCGTGAAATTGCAGGAGTGGGGGGGTTCGCCCCACCCACCCCACCTACCAATCTTATTTTTTTTTTTTTCATTTATTTATTTATATTTATAAATAATAATAATAACATGAAAATTATATATATATATATATATATATATATATATATGTATGTATTTATGTATGTATGTATATTAATTAAATGTTTTATTTAATATGAAATATGTATGCATTATATGTATGTATCCTCATTTATGGTAATATAAATCATTAATGGTTGCCTTTCAGTATAAAATTTGTAGAAAGTTTATTGTTTCTCCTCCAAAGATAATTTCTCTAGTAGGAGAACGCATTAGATATTTACCTAAACTAGTAGGCCCCTGGGCAGACCCTACACTAGCTCCAAGACGTTGATCTCTAACTAGAAAAGTAAATGCTTGAGCTTAAGACGCCTCTGGGCCGGTTGGCCCATAGAATTCACTGGGATAAGCTGTATTGTTAAACCAAACAAAACAACAAGCAATAAAACCAAAGATAGAAAGAGCAGCTAAACTATAGGACAAGTAGGCTTCTCCTGACCATACAAACGCACGACGAGCCCATGCAAAAGGTTTTGTTAAGATGTGCCAGATACCACCGAAAATACAAATGGAACCTAACCATACATGTCCTCCGATTATATCTTCTAGATTGTCCACGCTAACAATCCATCCCTCTCCTCCAAAAGGAGACTTGAGCAAATAACCAAATATAGCAACTGGGTTAAGCGTAAGGTTCATAATTTTTCTTACATCTCCACCGCCAGGAGCCCAGGTATCATATATGCCACCAAAATACAAAGCCTTGAAGACTAGAAGAAAAGTACCAACACCTAGCAAAATTAAGTGAATACCTAAAATTGTAGTCATTTTATTTCTATCTTTCCAGACATAACCAAAAAATGGAAAAGATTCTTCTAAAGTTTCGGGTCCGATTAGTGCGTGATAAATACCACCAAAACCTAAAACTGCAGAAGAAATTAAGTGATAACATACATATAATATGTATAATGAACCCAACTTCTTAAAATGAATACCTATTAATACCCACTGAGAACTCTCAAGAAGACTTTATCACCCACTGAGAATTGACGATCAATCCTCTTAGTGTCTGCATACGCCTTCTGGCATGCTCTGGCCTGCTCAAGACGCTATCTAATCAGAACAACCTGCTGATCTAAATCTTATAGGTAGGCTGGTCCCAGAATAATCCTAACATCTAGTCTATCCCAAAGTAGAGAGGTGTCCTGCAAGGTCGTCCATACAAAGCCTGGTAAGGAGCCATACCAATGGAACTATGATAGTTGTTGTTATAGGCAAACTCAACTAAATGCAAATAATCTTCCCATTTCTTCTGCTGATCCATGACATACATTCTCAACATGTCCTCTAATAACACCTGATTAACCCTCTCTGTCTTTCCATCTGTCTCTGGATGATATGCTGAACTGAAATTAATCTGAGTACCCAGAGCGGCCTAAAAAGAAGTCCAGAAAACTGAAGTGTAGATAGTATCCCTGTCATTGATGATGGTCTTCGGAATCCCATGCAACCTAACAATGTCCTCCATAAATACCTTGGTGATAGCCTTGGTTGGCAAAAAGTGTGCAACCTTGGTCAACTTATCCACAGTGACCATAATGGCATGGTAATGATAAGAAGACATAGGAAGTCTGACAATGAATTCCATGGAGATCACATCCCATTTCCACTCAAGAATATTGTGAGGGTGCAAAAGTCCTGCAGGATGAGAATGCTCTACCTTGACCCTCTGACACGCAAGGTAACGTGCAACAAAATCTGCTATGTCCCGTTGAAGACCTGGCCAATAATATAACTCTCTCAGATCGACATGCATCTTCTTCACACCTGGATGTGCCGCATATGGGGCTCGATGAGCCTCTGTGAGGATGAAGCTACGCAGATCACCTAAATTAGGCACGTAGATGCGCCTGTGGAACCAAAGAAAACCATCTGCCTCTAAAACACACCCAGAATATCTGCCCTCTAAAGAACCCTGAGACTCTAACATCTGTCTAGCTCCCTCATAAAATATGTCCTCTGGAATATCTTCAAGAATCCTGCACATGTCGTCGTCTACTAAGCGCATCTGCAACAACATTTTCCTTCCCTTTGATATACTGAACCTCCATGTCATACTCACATAGGAACTCCATCTAACGTCGTTGACGAGCGTTGAGGTTCATCTGTGAGAAAATATGCTGTAAGCTACGATGGTCTGTCCTCAAAATGAAAGGTCTACCCAAAAGGAAATGTCACCAACACACTAGAGCATGAACAACTGCTACAAGCTCCAAGTCATGAGTAGGATAATTAAGCTTTTAGTCCTTGAGCTTACGAGACTCAAAAGCAATAACCCAACGCTCCTGCATAAGAACCGCTCCCAAACCCTATAGTGATGCATCAGTACAAACAACAAAATCCTCTGTCAGGTCTGGAACTGCTAAGATGGGTGCCGTGGTTAACCTTTCCTTAAGCAACTGAAAGGCCTGCTCACACTTCTCGGACCAATCAAACTTCTTCCCTTTCCTCTGAAGAGAGGTGATAGGGTGAGCAATCCTAGAAAAGTCCTGTACGAACCTGCGGTAATACCCTACTAAACCCATAAAACACCTCACCTCAGTAACTGATGTGGGTGCTGGCCAGTCCAAGATAGCCTGTATCTTAGAGGGATCTATGGAGATACCCTCACATGATATGATATGACCCAAGTACTAAATCTCTGTCTGAAAGAAGCTTTATTTTTTCTAGTTCCCATACAACTTCTGCTCTCTCAAAACCTGAAGTACCTTTCTCAAATGCTCCTCGTGTTCCTCCTTGGAACGAAAATAAATCAATGTGTCATCAAGGAACACTAAGACAAAGTGATCTAGAAAATACCTGAATACTCCATTCATGAGGCTCAAACCAAATGGAACTACTGTGAACTCATAATGCCCGTAACGTGTGTAAAACATTGTCTTATGAATGTCTACATCTGAAATGCGTAACTAATGATATCTTGACTTGAGATCAATTTTGGATAACACGCTCGCTCCCCACATCTGATCAAACAAGTCATCAATCCTAGGGAGTGGATAACGGTTCTTTATTGTGACTTTGTTGAGCTACCTGAAGTCTACACAAAGTCTGAGAGAGCCGTCCTTTTTCACAAATATGGCTGGCGCTCCCCAAGGAGATACACTAGGGCGAATGAGACCCTTATCCAACAACTCCTCTAACTAAATCTTGAGCTCATGAAGCTCTAGGGTCGTCATCTGATAAGGTGCCCTAGAAACTGGTGCTGATCCAGGTACTAAATCAATGGTGAAATCTACCTTTCTACGGGGTGGCAACCCTAGAAGCTCGCTTAGAAACACATCTGCGTACTCCCTCAAAACTACATGATCATCTAAGGGTGAGTGTTCTGGAGTGCTCTCAGATCGGTCACTGATGAGTGATAGAAAATAACTGGCAACCTTTACACATGCTCCACTTGAGTTGCTTAGCCCGATATCATGCGCAAGGAGATAGGTCTCTGCATCCCTGATATAACAACTGCACTCCCAAGATCATCCTGACACTCAATGACCTTATTTCTGCAATCCACCTTAGCTCGATGAGCCTCGAGCCAATCCATACCCAAAACTACCTGATAGGAACCTAGAGGGATAACTCAGAGGTCAAGAGTAGTGGAGAAGGCTCCTAAATCAAGTATGCAACTCTCCACATACGAGTCCACAGTGAGTTTGGCCCCAAAGGCCAACTCAACCTACCAACTATCTGGCTACCTAGCCACCACTAGCCCACACTGGTCCACTATAGAAGGTGATATAAAGATAATCTGAAGCACCTGAATCAAAAAGTAATGAGACATAAATACCCCTGATAGTACCTGTCATCTCAATGACTGTGGTCTGATGCTTAGCCTTGACGATTGTCAACTGCTGCATATACAAGATGAGGATGTCCTACATCACCCACTGTCTGCTCAGATCTAGCAGCTCTCTATGTATCCATGGTATTGGGTTTGTGCGGGAACATACACACATAGTGATCAGGAGATCCACAAATAAAACATCCTACTGTACCCCTCTGAGATGGGGTCCCTCCTATACTCTGGTGTACTGATCCTACCCCAGTCCAACCCTAGCAGACTGTTGTGTGTGAGCTAGGCTATGCCTGTTGAGTACCCTACCTCCTATCCCTGGCTCCACCAAAACCACCTCTAGAAACACCTCTCTGAAATCCCTGTGTCTACTCTAGCCCCCTTGTGGGTGGGCCTGCTGCTGTGTCTGTCGCTGCGGGTGTGGTGGAACCCTCGTGGCTGATGGTGGAGGCTAAAATCCTCCTCTAGGGGGTGGTGCAGTACCTTATGACCTCTGACTCTGAAAGGCCTATATCCTCTCCTGAAACTTGCTCTTGTTTCTATCTTGGTGCTCTTGTGCCTTGGTCTTGTTCTCCTCAGCTAAGTAGGCCTTCTCAACGGCCTTCTCAAGTGTGGGAGGTAGATAACATCCTAACTACTCTTGCTATATATCTGCATTAAGGCCTTGAATAAACCTATTAACCTGTAATTTCTCATCTTGCAAGTAGTCCACATACTGCAGAAGATCTAGGAACCTGCTCTCATACTATGCTACTGTGCCAGATCCCTGTTGTAAGTCATGAAACTCATCTATCCTCTTTTACACGAAGTGCTCTGACATATAGCGAGCCCTGAATCACTCCTCGAACATCTCCTAGGTCACTGTCTCTCAAGTTAGATGGAGCTTCCACTCCTCATTCCTCCACCAAACGCCTGCTGCGTCTCGGAAGAGGTGTATGGTGAACCTTGCCTTGATGTTGCTCTCATAAGAGTGCAAGCCAAAGCAACTATCCAAACTAAGGAGCCACGACTCAGCCCCAAAGCCATCTGTAGAGCCGGTGTAAGTGTGCAGCTACAAGTGAAGAAGATCGCTGATCACACTGCTTGTATCTTGATCCCGGCGATGTAATCCAACAAGCGAAGGGGGTCGTCTATCCTTGAATGGTCCCTCAAGACTGTGTGAGTGGCTACGACAGAACGAGGCTACCCTCTCATGATGAACAGAAGGGATACGTGATCTCTCCCGCCTCATTGTATCATGCTCTGGTGGCTCTAAATGCGCGTCCTCACCTATCGGCTCCTCATCTCCCAATGGTGTCTCCACTCTCGCCTCCTGCGGTGGTGGTAGACGCTGACTCCACAATGCCTATCAGCTGGTGCAAGGCCTCTAATATCTGAGGCCAAATTCAGGGTGCCAGCTTCTCCCACGTAGGTGCACTACGCCCCAAACCTCTAGCTGATCGTCCTCTGCTTGGGTGCCATCCTGTGCACGAGGTGAGTGAAGGAGTTATTAATTAAAAATTTAATGGTTACGTGATGATTTTTAACTAATTATTTTTATCCATTTATTAAATTTATTGTTATTAACATTACCATTAACTATTTTAATTAAATACCCAGAGTGGTCCGCATGTGTGAACCTCGCTCTGATACCAAATGTAACTTGCCCCCCGTCCCGGGACACCAATAAGGAAACAAGGTTAGTATAGCTAAAAAGTTCAGGTAATTTTTTTTTTGAAGTGCGAACTAACGTTTCTGCCTAACCGTTCTTGACTCTCAAGTACTAATTTCTTAATGATATAATTTTAACCAAACTGTTAAAACACTTGTTTTTAATTAAATTTGATTTATTTAGCTACTAATAATTTTCTCACACATATAAATAATATATTATATAATATATATATATCTCATTGACTAAATCAACCTACATGAGAAAATAATCTACCCATTCTTTATTAAATTTCATCTCCCCCCATTCAAAGGTTTAATCCCACAATATTTCTCATTTTCAAAAGTATGTAGGGTTTTATTTGAACCCTAGGATCAAATAAATCTGGTCCCTAGATTTTGGAGTAACCCTAAGGTTTTGCCCTAATCCTCTAATGTTCATTTTCTTCTTTTCTTTCCCTTCTTTTTGTTTTTCTTCTCTTGTTGCAGGGTCTTGAATGGAAGGAACCATGAAAGCTAATTTCTCTTGATTGTATTATTCTTGCGATGAGATCTTACAATATATATGCCATTATTATTATATGGTTTCTTTATTCTTTTGCTCAATTTTGGATTTGTTGTGTGAAAATCTTATAACCATAAGGAACTGTATGTATTTTCTCATTTTCTATTTGATTTCCAAGAATATTATATATATTATATTTGTTAACCACATACATTTACATACATATACATAGGGTATTTTACAACATTTGTGTTGTAGGGGATGGGTTTTGGGTTTTACACAGGGACTGGAAGGATAGCAGGCGGATGGAGGGAGCGTGGAGGCGGATTGAGCATGGAGAGGGATGGGACGTAGGGATAGGGGGTGGTGGGGGCTTGAAAGGGGAGTGGTGTTAGGCATGGGAGGGGACAGCTGGTCAGGGGGGCAAGGTGTGGAGGGGCATGAGGGGGTAGGCTATGGATAGAGGGCGGGACAGGGCAGAAGAGTGCCATAGGGGGAGTGGGTACAAGGGGACCCCCAACACCCAAATTTTGTTTGTGGGCTTTTGAATATATGTACAGGGGGTGGGGGGATTCAAACCCCCCCACCAAATTTATTATTTTATGTTTTTTATTTTTATTTAAAATTAAAAACGAGTTTAATAAAACGTATTTGTTTGTATTACTTTATATATATATAATATAATCTGTAATATATATTATATATGTAAGTTTAATGTGTGTGTACATGAAAAATCTATATATATATATATATATATGTATATTATCAACATATATATTAGTTAATAATTTATTATAATATGAAATATTTATATACAATATATGTATCATATAGGATAAAATAAATCAATAATGACTTGCCTTTAAGGAAATATTCTTTTATATAAAGTATAAATCTATAATAGGTTAATGAACCCAATTTTGATACACAATTGAATAATCTATTAATATCTTTTCTTTGTACTAAATAAAGATGCTTCTAAACTAATCATAAAAATCTACAAGGATTTCACTTGAAATCAGATACATATTTTAATTTTACCATTGATACAAAAGAAAGTACTTGGCATAAAATAAGCTTTTTTAATTCAATATATTCCACGTGAGATCACAATGCAACAAAAATAATATTATTTCATATTCCAATACTTTTAATATAAACTGAGATTTCCACATTTTTAACAAATGAGATTCATAAATGCAAAAAGTAACTATTGCACATTTCAGATTTTTAAACAAGTAATAGATATTCAACATGAAAGGTATAAATACAACATTCACAATATATTCATATTTCAACCATGTACATTTTCTTTCAAAGGAGATTACAATTTTTTTAATTTATTTTTTAAATATCAAGGAAAACAACAAAACAATATTTCATTTTCAAGTTTCTTGAAGTTTTCGTATACAAAACATACCCAATACATACTACTCAAGTTCATCACAAGACTTCTTACAAGCTTGAGAAGAGAGAGTTTCTCAAGAGTAGCTTACACTTGTTTAAAGAAATTTACCAATACAAAGAAGAGGTTTTACAACAATGAAGATTCTACTAAATCATTCCTTGCAAGTGACAAGAAGTAATGACCACAATAAAAGAGAGATAAGGAGTCAAAAGGTCTCTAACAACACCAACTTTCAACTTGAGATCAACCTTCATGCCTTCAAGAGAACCCAACAAGGAGAAAGAGCTTGTTTGCCACCCAACCATAGGCATCATTACATGCCTCTCCCAAGGTTGGGATGCATGCTAGCCTCCCCCAAGCCCATGGGAAAGAGGACAAACCAACCACAACTTGCACAAGAAGGGGGGTGAACTAACAATGACATACAACACACAAAAATAGGACAAAATACAAGACAAGACTCCAAAATTTAAAAGGAAGGAGAAGAGAAGAACCCAAGTTCTAACTCTCAACAAGTGGGGAAGAGAGGAGAATAGTTCTCAAAAGTTATAATTTCAAAATTAGTTTGCACAAACCAAAAATCTCCATACCCTCCTTATTGCTCCTAAATTCAATCAAAACCCTCCTTATTCCTCCACCCTTTCTCCAAGTCCTTCTTGGAAGGATTTTCAAACCCCAAAGGGGTTTCCTTACCAAGAATGGGGAAGGAGATTCAAGCCAAATGAATCAACTTCCCCACCTCAACCATTTGAGGGGAAAAAAAAATATAAGACCCTACAAGGCTTGTCCATCAAGCCTTGAGGATTGAGAGGAAAAATCCCTCTCTCTTCCCCCACAACTCCAAAACTCCATCATGCCATATGATGGAGGGAGTAAAACAAGCAAACAACAACCAAAATCCACATGCAACAATAACAATTTCAAGCAACCAATCTAACAACTAAAAGAAAACAACACAACAAATAAGACATAAGAGCCTACCTCAAGGAAAGCTCTCCAAAAAGCTTTCCAACTTCAAATTTCTCCACTCTTGACTCAAGCAAATCACTAGCTCCAATCACCCAAGCATCCAAGCAAGAAGTTCCAAAAGAAAAATTCCCTCTCTTTTCCCATGAATGGGAATTTGAAGAGGAGCAAGCAAGAATCCTCACAAATGAGGGGGTGACATGTGTCACCCCTCTCCTCCTTCAAGGTCAAAGATGCCAAAACAAAAGAGAGAAAGGGTAAAATTGTCTTTTTTCCCTCTTCTCCCAAATTCCCTTAAATGTTAGCAAGACAAAATTAGTGAAACTTTTAATAAGCACTCCAATCCACACCCCTTACATGGATGTGACCAAACAAGAGGTAAAAAGGGAGGGAAAACTCCCTCTAGCCTTGAAAATAAGCCCCCCTACCCATTAGGTAGGGTCCAAGGGCTCATTTTTATGTTAGGGGAACTCCCAAGCTAAAAAGAGGTCCCCAAAAATGCCCAAAATAACCTAATTTCGGGTTTTGCATTTTTGGCACAAGGGTAGAGGGTGTGGGGACCACCCAAGGGTCTCACATGTGACCCTAAACCCTTGTGATTAAGTGACTCATTAAACAAAATCAAAATTTTAATGAAAGTGGGATTATTAATTCCCAAAACAAGTTTACAACTCCACTAATAACCCTAAACAAAATTAATAATTCAAGGCACAATACATTACAAAAATTGGGGTCACTCATAGTGCCCAAAATAATAATCTCCTATACTAAGGCTTCACACAATGAACATGGCTAGGACTCAGCCCGTGGGCTGCTTGTGCAAGATTGTGTAGCTGGCCTGAATCTCACGTCCTCCTATAAACCTGTCATCTACACACTCATTGCACACATTAATCGTACATATCCGATAAAATATAAAACAACGACACAGTAAGATATCAATGAGTTCTAAACTAGCCTAACATCCTACTGAAATCAAAATGTGACAACGTGCACAATTATACTCAATATTCCAAAAGTTAGACAAGATGATAAAGTGACATATAACCATAGAATCCCAACATGCAACAACTAAGTATCCAACAATATAAGTATGTTCCATCAATAACATCATATCCATTAGTATCCACGACATCATAAGAAAATGCGACAACATAGAAATTAAGCTAAATTGGCGCTATACGCCTAAATGTCCACACATGTCTAATAAGATCAAATCTCTAAATATAATGTCCAAGATATAACCAATCACTATCAAAACATGTCTATGAGCAAAGAACAACAAGCTACTGAGCTATAAAAAGTGTGGGCACTATATTGTTTGTGGTCAGGGCTTAAGGTTTTGGGTTTTGGCATCATGGCAAATGTTTGGGTGCAAAGTGATACGTTTGATGCATTTAAGGATGATCAACACAATGGTCAATATGGTTGACGTCTTAGCGTCAAAATGAACAAGTGCATAAATATTAACAAAGGTTTAGGGATGTAGACTCCCAAGCTTAGTATTTAGGATGTTGGGCCATGACAAGTTCAACATCCAATGAGGCTCAAATTTCAGGTTTTAAAGGGCGAGGCTTATGAACTGTAAGCCACGATAACCAAACTAATTCTGACATTTTGAATCAAGCTTCATGGATTTCGAAGAATTCATGATTATTGCAAAAACGTCGTATTTTCAAAGACAACAGAAACTCATAAAGGTACGCGACATTTAAAAAGTTCACATATTTTAAAAAAACTCGTGATTTTTGAAGAAAAATCGTAATTTTCGAAAGTATACTAAGGATTTTGCTAAAATGTTGGAATAGTGAAAACGTAAATAATTTTAGACATATTAGGATAACGTTTATGAAAAATATGATAATCAAGAATCTTAATTCATATGTTGAGACAATGCAAACTAAGTTTTATACATTCGTCAAAGGGATTTGATCAAATTTGATGTTTTTTTGAAATCCTAACTATGATGATGATCTTGAACTTTCTCAAGATTCAAGTGGTCATTTTCAAATGACAACTATAAGGACACATCCATGCATTTTAGATGTTTAACTGACTTTGTCGCAATATCATGGATTTTTCATAAACAGACCAAAAAAGTGGTGAAATTCAAACTATCTATGACAACACTCCCGATTAAGATGCCTTATCTTGTCCTGAACTGGGAAATTTTTTAAGAATCCTAAAGGTGTGAGATTCATAAATTATGGAAATAAACTAATGCATTACTTGGGAAGATTTTCACCTTAGTCCGAAGGTCTAGAATTTCTTGAAACCATTTAAATTAGTGAAACTCCTCTGACTAATTTCATGATGAAATACACTTAGATTCTAACTTAAAGTTGAGATTTTTGAAACATGTGTTTGAAAAAAAAGGTTCACCCATAGCATCATCGTTATCACTATGTCGATGGCCTGTTAATTTTGTTGCATCAATGGACATTGGTAAAATGGGCTTGAATTTTTTTAGATTATATAACTGTCTTCCCTAATGAAGATATCTCACCTAGGTGTTGACAAAGTTGCAACTATTTGAAGCGAGCGCGGCATTTACCCAAAAATCAACATTTTGTAATGAAATCCTAACTTATTGGATTTATCTCGGATTTTCTAAAATCACAACCTTATAGTGGGAAATAAATGCCGTACTATCATGAAAATACTTTCTTTTTAAAAAAATTATAGGGTCATGAAAATATCAGACATACTTATCACTCTAGACTTTTTCAAAAATCCTGAATTATTTAAAACTAGTCAAGTGGGTTAGCAGAGTGCTTCCTGTTTGAAAATTCCCATGATTTTCCAAAATGTTCACTTTTACAAAATCACGACTTTTTGGAAAATCTCAATTTTTAAAAAATCCTATCTTTTCAAAAATCTTGACTTTTTTTTTTTAAATGTCAAGTTTTTTGAAAAGACCTGACTCCTCGAAAAATCTAGACTCTTCAAAAATCTTGACTCTTAAGAAATATGAAAAGCCCCAACCTTTCAAAAATCCTGAATTTTTCTAAATATTCATTTTTTGAAAACCAAACTTGTTTGAAATTCTAAAGATTTTTAAAGTCCCTAACATTTTTAAAATCTTGATGTTTTCAAAAATAACAATTTTGTTTATAATTACAAATAAATGACTTTTTTAAAATCCCAAGTTTTTCAAAATACCAAAAATTTCCAATCTACCTATTTTAAGGTTTCTAGGTTTTTTGGGCTCAGGATTCGAGGTTTAATGTTTAGGGATTAGAGATTAGGGCTTAGGACTCACGGTGGGTTAGGAGTTAAAACCTGTAGATATAGTGTTTAAGAATATAGGTTTTGTGGTTTAGGGTTAGGGTTTAGGCCTTGGGTCTTAGGGTTTGCGGTTTGAGGGTTTAGGGTTGTGGGCACACCATTTGGAAACCTACAAGAACACGTGGTATTACGAAGTTAATGTCTTTTGTCTTTAGGATGCCTAGGGTTTAAGACTCAGAAGTTAGGCTCCTGGTAGTAATTAGAGCATAAAGTTTAGTAATTTATAGGGCATTGCGTAAATTTATAGGCTCACGGAAAGGGAATTTACACCTTGCTTTTGATTCCTAGTGATCAGGGCAAAAGGTTTATTGCTAAGGCTTCAAGAGCATACGGATCAGTGTTGAAAGGTTTGGGTTTAGAGTTTAGATTTCACGATTTAGGGTTTTAGGCTTTAGTCTTTTAGAACAAGTTGGGATTTAGTGTTAACATACCAGGTTACAAAGTTGTAGGGGTTTAGTGTTTAGGGGTTGCTATTCTCCAAGAGTCACTATTTTTAAATAGGTGCGAGGAGAGAGCAGTACACGACTTTGCAAAAAATCTCTATTTTCAAGATAATAAATGAAACACTTAAAGTCATGAAGTTAGTCAAAAAAAGTTCAAAAAAACCTTGCAAACAACTAATAGATGTCACAAAACCTTTCAAAGTGTTAGAAAAAATGGCACAAGTTTATAAAAGGTTGGAATTTTCATAGACTTTAAGATACATTAGTAAAATGTTACTATCTACCTAAATATTAGTATAACCATAACAGTTGTTATGTAAGTCAAAATCTCTTCAATTTTATGATTCCCGACTATTGTGAAAATTTCACCTTTTCTTAAAATATCCTTTCCAATGAAACAAAAAATCCCAGAGTCGTTTCGAGCTCAGGAGAAAAGGTTATGCCCTCCAGAAGATTGGTAATGAACATCCCAACCTTCGACGCATAATCGTGCCCCTGTACTTAATAGGTACATGCCTGGTCATTGGGTATGTGCCTAACTTTTTGGATAGATACGTGCCCCAATGTAAAGAAAACACAGTCACATATTAACTGATATGTGCCCAGAATGATGGATACACACCCAAAATGATCGCACTACACACCATCTTTCAATGGATACACACCCAATGATATTTTAAAACACAGTAATGAGATGATAGATACACGTGGTTTGAAAATCATGGACTCAAATGGACACCCAGAATGACACATACATGCCCCTTTCAATGGATATATGCCTAATTTTCGTGCAGAAAAGGACCTGTTTCAACAAATACGCGACTGATTCAAGACATGTATGTGCACCCCCTATGAAAATCTACAAAATACATCGGAAATGAACACTTTTTTCAAAATCGCAACATAGGTTAGTTGATTAGTCAAAGCAACCTATTTCAGAAATCCAAAGATTTTAAAAATATCCTGCAATTTTCTAAGGCTATTTAACTAGTATTAGAAACAAATTTATCTTTGAGGAAATAACAAGTTACTTTAACCAAAAATAGCTTGCAAATGAACTTTCTAAGAACTCAAAAGACCTCCATTAATGTATGGATGGACTTTTTTGAAGGTCTTGACCGGGTGTGCCAAATGTACTGCAATGGAAAGTTTGTCAAAAATCTATGGAATGAGACTAAAGAATCTCACCAGAATTGCTAACTTATCTTCATGCTTTCATGAGATGAGTGACTTTTTTGAAACAAGATAACTTATACAATAATCACGACTTTAAACTGGAAACACTATCAATTTTATTTATAACTACTATATGATTACTTTTCAAAAATAAACTGAACCTTGTTTGAAACCTGTTCAGTTTTTCAAATTAGATTTGACTTATTCCTTCAATGGAGGTGAAGACTGTCTCTTCTAAAACGGCTACTAGACCAACACTTTAGATACCCTCCTACTAACCTACTATGAAGTTCGATGGATGTAAGATGGAGGAACCTTCAACAATGGAGGATAATCTGAAGATTTTCAAATGTCCTATTAGCATTAGGTAATGAAATCTTGATGGTCTCAATGACAATATCTCCAAAAGTGTGAGAGTGAAGGATTTGTGAGTGAAGTTGCAAGTTTTTGAAAGGGATGGGTGACTTTTTTCTAAAATTTTTATCAGTTTTCCAAATCCCCAAGAGTTTAAAAATACTAGCTTGGTGTAAATGTGAGACTATTTAATAGGTTTCTAGATTGAGGGATTAGGGATAAACATGTATTTAGTGCTTAGGGTTAATGCTTGGTTTAGGCTCAGTTAGAACTTAGGGATTAGCAAGTGATTAGAGACTCATTGATAGCTCTGGGAGGTGTCATGGATAATCAGGGTTGTGACTGATACATAACCTATGAAGCCAATAGAAGTAGGTCTATTCAGGGTTTAGGGTTCAGGCGTATGAATGGTCGAAAGGTTAGGATTTGGGGCTTAGCTAATAAGAGAGATATTAGTCCAACAAGTTGATTATATGAGGAATATGCACTGAGAAGGTTTCGTGACTCATGGGAATTTACGATAATGTAGCGTTTAGTAATGGGGAATTAGCATGAAGTGTCATCAATTAGGTTGATTTGGAGGAGAATGGTAGAGCTGTAAGTATATTTTAGGGTTTCTACAGTATGTAGGGCTCATTTTTTTCTACTTAATCTAGGGTATTTAGGGCTACCTATGGTCTAAAGTTTAGGTACTAGTGTTCAATGCATTCTTAGGTTTCATGGAGCATGAATAGGGTTATGAAGAATAAGTCCCTCTTAGGTATTTTACTAATGGATTGATTAGACCATCAAATTATTGCAATAATTTTGCATGATTGATCATGGTTGAAGGAATGAGTATCATAGATGACTCAAGGGTATGTTTGTGTTTTGGATTGTTCTATAGGATATGACCATATTAAAGGAAAATTTTCAGAAAAATATGAAGCTAATCATGGCATCACAGTAGTATCATGAAAGTTTAGGGTTGTACATGAAGGTTTCCGAGTTTTGGGTATAATACATGTAGGTTTATACGAAATAAGTATATAAATATTTAATGAAGCATGACCGAGGGTATAGCGTTTAGGAGATGAGTTAGTATAAGGGTTAAAAAATATAGGATGTATGAAGAAGGTTTTGTAATCTCTCCAGTACTATAAAAGAAATATTGGGGCTTATTCTATGTTAACGTCGTATGTCTCTATTGAATTCAGGAAATATACCAAGGTCTTAGATTTATAAGGTATATATGTGCTCGATGTTCTTGAATGTAGTATATCCATGTAGCTTGTATTCCATCGCATGATTTCGAAAAAGTCATGAAATCTTTTTCAGAAATCCCATCTTTTTAAAAAAATTTGAATTTTCTAAAATATTAACTTTAAAAAAAATTATAGTTTTTTGAAAATCACAAATATTTAAAATCGAGATTTTTTCTAATATTCTGATTTGTTCAAAAAATTACAATTTTTCAAAAATCACAAATTTGAACATTTTAAAAGTCCCAACATTTTTTAAATCTTTATGTTTTCAAAAATACAACTTTGTTTAAAATTGCAAAATTTTCAAATGTAGTGACTTTTTTGAAAATCCTAATTTTTTCAAAAATCTTGACTTTTTCAAAATCTAAAGTGTTTTAAAATACCAACATTTTCCAAATCTAACTATTTAAAATGTTTCTAGGTTGAGTGTTTAGGGCTCAGGGGATTTAGTGTTTAGGGTTAGGTTTTTAGGCTCAGGATTCGAGGTTTAGGGTTTAGGGATTAAGGCTCAGGGCACAGGGTTAAGGGTTCATGGATTAAGGTTTTAAGGTTAGGATTTAGGGATTAGGTTGAGGATTTTGCATTTTGGGTTTGGGGTTCATGGTTTACGATTGAGGGTTTGGGTTCATGGTTTTATGATTTAGGGATTTGGGTTTATGGTTTATGGTTGAGGTTTTAGGATTTAGTATTCAATGTGTTTATGGTTTATGGTTTAGGGTTTTGGGCTTAGTGTTTAGGATGTTGGGGTTTAGGGTTTGGCGGTCACGATTTTGAAAAACTCAGGATTTCAAAATTGTCACGATTTTGAAATGGATAGGATTTCGAAAAAGATAAGATATTTAAAAAAGTCTGTATTTTCACTTATTTTGAAATTCATAAAGTCATGAATTTAAAAAGCTCACAATTTGTTTTTAGGATTTAGGGTTTTGAGGTTTTGGATTTGTTTTTAGGATGTTGGGGATTAGGGTTTACAGTTTATAAACTAGGTTTCAGGTTTTAGGGTTTAGGGTTAAGGGGTCACGATTTTGAAAAAGTCACGATTTAAAAAATATACCAATTTTTAAATAGTTAGGATCACGACTTTTTTGAAATCCCAACCTTTTCATAATTTTGACTTTTTTAAAAATCTTAACTTTTTCAAAAACCCTAAATTTTTTGAAATTCAAACTTTTTAAGAATTATGAAATTCTATGTTTTTCTAAAATTGCAAATTCTATAAATTCCTTAATT
>JAHRHJ020000961.1:0-39559 GCA_019776745.2 Taxus chinensis
GTTTTTTCTTCACAATCTTGTGAGAGGATTGACTAGGGCAAATAGAAATTTTGGACAAACCTTTGAAAACAAATATTCTCCCTAAGAAACTTTGAAGGGCCTTCTTGTGCTTGGAAATTGTAGTTGACTCTTATGGCTTTAACTCCTCTCTGGATTAATTTGCTAATCCCCTTCTTTATAGACAATGTGCCAAGGACTTCTTCATGGGCTATAAAAAATACATTTTTTTAGGATCAAGGGACTCCAAATCTTCTACAACCTTTGGAACACTTGTCTAAATGAGAGAGGTGTTCGGCTGATTTTCTTTGAAAAACATGATATCGATCAATATATCATACTATGTTGTTATCAAACCCTTGACACAGCCAGGTCCATTGCTCTTTGGAAGGTAAGCTCCAGGTTTTGGACCGCCCAGATGTGCATTTTCCCTGTTATGCATTAGTTTCCCATTTGGTTGTAAGGTGTCCTGAAACGTGATCTCTTCCTTCACCCATATCTGATTTATACCTTGAATACCCATCAGTAATGAAAACCTCCTCATATACAAGCAACAACATTGCAAATTTTCGTCCTAGAAGGAAGTGGATAATGATCTTGAGAGATGCTTTATTTCAAATCTCTTAAGTCAAACACAAATCTTGATTTGCCCCACTCTTCTTTTCTTCTGGAACCAAAGTTGGCTACCCAAATAAATGACTTGATAGAGATTGATTCTTGATTCTACAAAAAATTAGTCTTATTCAATCTCTTCGCATGAGAGGTTCCATGTGTGGATTGACTGGGCCCTTTTTGTTTTTTACCTGATGGGCTTAGTCTTGGATCCAATTCAATGTATGATTTTTAAGAAGCTAACTTGGGATTGAAACCTTCATCTTTCATAGCTCCCTCAAACACATCAGGGAAATTCCTGGACACAGATGTATAACTCATACCTTTCTTTCTTAGTTGCCTCTTACCAATGTTGGAGTGACATTTTCCCTCCTTCTACCAAGATGGATAATGAATCGTTAATCCCCCTTACGTGGATATTTTCTTTTCTCCTTCCTAAACTGGATCATAGGATTGAAAATGGACTTCCAAAGGTAATATCCCATTTGGTAGTTTTTGTTCTTCAGCTACAACGCTTGGTCCCATACTGCTCTGTGGCTCCAACTTTCCTGATTTTTAGAGAGAGGTTTTTTAGGTAGGCTGAAACTCAGCCTCTTCTTGTAAGAAATGGATGATTTGCTCATCATTTTCAAAACACATTGCCACCCTTACATTGTTGTTTTTGCATTGAAGCCTCACAATCCTGGATTTTTGGCTATAGCTTAATCTTTTTAATGCTTTCAAACAACATCGAAGCTGCCCCAACTCCTGTAAGCCTGTTAGTTAGCTTGGTTCTCTTTCTGTAGGAATGTATTTTATATTCAAAACCCTCAAAATCTCCATGAGGTCCCCCCGCCCTAATTTTTGTATCACTTGAGTAATCATTCTTGATAGCCTGGCTGCCCTTAACTGGTTGACACTCCACTCACTATCACAAAAGACTTTTGCAAGTTTCTTTGATTCCCTCTCTTGTTGACCCATGCAATCCTTGTCTTAAGGCTTCATTTCAGCATGTTATTAGACAATGCAAACTACAATCTAAAAGTTGAATAACTTAACAGCTCCTTGTGGTGAAGACAAGCAGGCTCCCCTCAATGACTTTTCTTTCTCGTACTTCCTTGATCCATCAAAAAACATCGGCCATACCTATTGTCATCCTTTGTGGTCTGGCTGGGCTATGCAGGAATAGTCGATTTTTTTCTTCATGCATGCAATAGACCCCTACTCATATTCTTCTACTTCTTGATAAGGATCAAAAGCATGTACCCTTGTTTGCCCATTCATCACGATTATATATGGGATCTTCCAACGTTGGTGTCAGGCTTCATTAGTTCTGGATAATCCCTTGAGCTCAAATTTGAACAATTGGTATTGATGTTGACATTGGAAAGTGGTAAGGCTCAAGGTGAAAGTTTTGTAATATGTTTCAGATTCTGATTGTGGCCTTAGTTCCATATCTCGTTCGAAAACAACATGTGTGACCAATCAGTAGAAAATAACCTCCAATCTTGCTGTGAATCCCTTGACAGGCATAGGGATAAGAGTGATGGAAGTCTATTACTACTGAGACAATCTTGTAAAAAACAACGTAGGGACATTCATCAAGGTAAGACTTAAGTTTTTATTACTACTCCAACTGTTGTTACTACTAACTACTTCTGTCCCATCCAATTGCACTAAACCCCTTTGGATATGAATTCATATTTAATTCCCAACCGATCCAGCTATTTGTCTTGGGCATTACTGAACTACTTGCCCTGGAATCAACATGTAATTGTGTACTAATTGATTTCCAATGATCAATGAAACATAGAATGGAGGGGGCTTGCTTTTTACCTTTTGCGTCCTCCCTGATTCCCCTCGGCTGGGCAGCAGTTTGTGAGCCCTTTCTCTTTCCTTTGGACTTGCTGATTTGAAGTTGATCAGTCTTTCTGGGCATCTTATCAAATCCTTTGGCCTGGGATAATAGTGATTCCCACATGATATTTTTACATTTTTTCTTTTTTTCATCTGTATCATGATGTTGAATGGAATGAAGCATTCTCTCTATTTTCCTTGGCCTGCACATTCATTCCTTGCACAGGGTACATCAAGTGTCCTTTGATTTGGCCTAGGAGCTGTCTTAGTAAATCCTTGCATGCTGGGACTACACTTGTTTTGCAACAGTTTGTGGAGTGATAGAAGATTGTGGATTGCTTAAGCTATGAGTTCTTCACCCAGAATTTATCTTTTGAGCCTTGTTTTGGCTGCACACTTTGGGGAATATTTGATTCATGCCAAAAAATCTCTGCCCTGCATTTACAAATGTGGCATCATTTGGGGCTTATTGCTGCTGGAATTGTTTCTTGTTGTTTGTTACTTTCATTGGTACCTTCACCTTCACACACTCGTGTTGTCACCAGTTAATGCTTGATGCACAGGCACCGTTGAAGAACATGGACTGTTTTATGAGGTTCATGTATGGGGGAAACCCAATCATACTCTTGAGCCATATTTTTTTTGTACTGGCACTAATGCTTTAGAGCAGATGTATCATTGGGATATGGTTGAAATGGTCTATGGTAGGAGGCCCTTGCTTGATTTAAATTTTCAGTTGGATTGGTGGTCTTTGAGGTTGATATATAACCTGTTAGCCTAGCTTGAGGCTAGAAGGAGGTCCTAAAACATGGCTTGCTGCCTCTTTGAGTGTAACCAGATCCATTGCGATTTGCATTGTTTCACAATGACTTCGTGAAGCTCATTGAGTACTGAAGATAAGGAAGCTTCACTTGAATTCTGATTTCTAGGAAGGGAATAGGAGCTAAATTAGGTGTTTGATAGTGTTTTTGGGCTCTCTAAACTTGGAACAAGTGGCCCATTGGAGGCTAGGACTAGCTTTCCAGCTTGAATCAACAATTTTCAGCTCTAATGGCATGCCTATAAAAGCAATGGGATAGTTGTGCCTCCCATGGATGAATTAACATAGACATAATCAGAAATTTTAAAAGCTTTACGGTAAAAAGAAAGCACCTTCTGCTCTTGGCTTGACTTCCCATTTGGGAATCTCTTCGTCAAGTCGTTTGAATCTGAATTAAAATCGGTCACACTCCAAAGGGACAGTTCTCCCTTTCCTCCAAGCGAACTCTCATGGAGGGCTCTACAATAAATGGTTCCAATTTTGAATAGAACCTGAGGCAGACTCCTTAACCATTGCAAATCTTTCGCTTGGAATGAAGATGCTAGCAGTTTGACAGCACCTTGCATCTCATTGTCGCATGGATTATGCACAAATGTTTAGCAATATCCTTAACATGATCACTAGGATTAGTCTGATTCTCTCCTAAAGTATGGAATGTTTCTTTAATATTGGCTGTAACTAGGGCTTGAATGTTGTGCATTGTAGAGCAAGTGGGCTGCTGCCTAGTGAATTTGGACTTAGGGGTTTTTTTGTGGCCATTTTTTTCTGATTGGCCTTATAAACCCTTATTATTGATGAAAGGCCTACCAGTGGAAGGAGTTGAAAGAGTTCGATTTGGTGTAGAGGAGACCTTTGAATTATCCCTTCCTCTTTGCCTTATCTTGTAATAACTTGCAGTATACTTAAACAACTCTTCTTCCCCTTTTGTTTTCTGCTCCACTCTTGACCTTATGGTGATTCTTCTCATTAGTTTTTAGGCAATGCACTGCTACAACGAGCTGATTCTTCTTCCTTGGGTCGCCAATTTGTAATTTAAGGGTTCTTTTAAAACAAGAACTTGCAAACAATGCACATTCAATGTTTTGTTGCAATCAAAGTGAAGACCTCTGAGTCCCACCAGGCATGCAAAAACTATTGTAGCAAATCATCAACACCACTGGATGTCCAATCCAAGATGTCAAACTAGAAGTCTGATCACACACATCCTTGGGTGCTCGCGGATTTTTACAACAGGAACACCGAACGCTTGTCATTAACCTTCTAAGAAATCAATATCTTCTTTCACTCATTACTTCTTCTTCAAATGCTACTGCCTCTTCCCATCAGGTACAATATCTGTTGTAGTAAGGACCCATTTATGTCTAATTATTGGATGAGAATTAATCATTTTATTAATGAAATCCCCCCCAGTAAATAAAGGTTGATTCCACTGAATTGGATGTTGTGGGAAGAGCCTAAATCACAAATATTTTGCTTTTCGGCTGAAAAATTCACATTCCTTGCACATTCTTTTACCCAGATATTTGCATATTTGAATAAATATTTCCAATAATAGCCAAACCTCATAATCTTTATGGCAGTTTGTTGGTTCCAAGTAAATGTCCTAACCAAATAATCCATTGTGGATTCTTCTAGTATCTTCCTCCTCGCTTGTTCTAGACCATGCATCAAAGATAATAACCATTTAAATCCCTTAGAAATATAACATTATCCCTCTCGACATAAGGGAAAGACTAATAACAAATGTTTTTATTTGCGTGTTTATCCATGTCAAAAGATATGTTTCCTGAGAAAAAGGAAACTCTTTATTTTGGATAACCCAATAACTTGATTAATCACGTTCATCATGTTTAGAAGTGTCACGTCTTCACAATCGCCTTTTAAATTCCAAGTCTGTAACAAGTTTTTGACATAAAATTTCCACACCTCTAAAAATGTTGTAAAATTTTGATATGGGCACATCATACTCCACCCTTTGGTGATCCTCCCTAACAGGCTCTCGTTCATCTCTTTGTTCAAGCAAAAAGTCCTTGACGCCTGTATGAAGACCCTTATGAATTTGTAAGGCTTGAATTAAAATTAAAACTTTCTTTCCAAATAAATGAATATTTGAACTCATAGTATATGATGGATTGGCTTAAGAAATAAATTTGTTTCTCCATCATACCATCATTTTTGCTGGGTGGGATCCTAAAATGCCTCTCATGGATGAATTAACATAGACATAATCAGAAATTTTAAAAGCTTTACGGTAAAAAGAAAGCACCTTCTGCTCTTGGCTTGACTTCCCATTTGGGAATCTCTTCGTCAAGTCGTTTGAATCTGAATTAAAATCGGTCACACTCCAAAGGGACAGTTCTCCCTTTCCTCCAAGCGAACTCTCATGGAGGGCTCTACAATAAATGGTTCCAATTTTGAATAGAACCTGAGGCAGACTCCTTAACCATTGCAAATCTTTCGCTTGGAATGAAGATGCTAGCAGTTTGACAGCACCTTGCATCTCATTGTCGCATGGATTATGCACAAATGTTTAGCAATATCCTTAACATGATCACTAGGATTAGTCTGATTCTCTCCTAAAGTATGGAATGTTCTTTAATGCTGTACCTTGGTTGACTGTTGTGCATTGAGAGCAGGTGGGCTGCTGCCAGTGAATTGACTTAAGGGGTTGTTTTGTGCATTCTTGATTGGCCTTAGAACCCTTATTGAGTGATGAAAGGCCTACCAGTGAGGAGTTAAAGAGTTCCTATTTGGTGAGATGGAGACCTTTGATTATCCTATCCTTCCTCTGCCTTATTCTTGTCGATTAACTGCAGATACTTAAACAACTCTTCTTCTTCCCAACTCTTGACCTTATGGTGATTCTTCTCATGAGTTGTTTAGGCATGGCACTGCTAAAACTAGCTGATTCTTCTTCCTTGGAGTCGCCATTTGTACTTTAGGGTTCTTTTAAAACAGAAACTTGCAACAATCACCATCAATTTTTTGCATACAGTGAAGACCTCTGATTCCCACCAGCATGCCAAAACTATGGTAGCAAATCACAGCACCATGGATTTCCAAGATGTCCCACTATAAGTCTGATCAACATCCTGGGTGCTGCGATTTCTACAACAGGGACACCGAACCTTGTCATTTACCTTCTAAGAAATCACGATCTTCTTTCTCATTACTCTTCTTCAATGCTCTTGCCTCTTCCCTCCGGTAAACTTTCCGGGGGGGGAGTGTGTAGTAAGGACCCATTTATGTCTATTATTGGATTGAGAATTAATCATTTTAATGAAATCCAACCCCCATTAAATAAAGGGTTGATCCACTTGAATTGGATGTTGTGGAAGAGCTATCAAATTTTGCTTTTCGGTGAAAAAGTCACATTCCTTGCACTTCTTTACCCAGAGATGGGCATATTTGAATAAATATTTCCAATAATAGCCAAACCTCATAATCTTTATGGCAGTTGTTGGTGCCAAGTAATGTCCTACAAATAATCCATTGTGGAATTCTTTATCTAGTCAGAGTCTTCCTCGCTATAATTTGGTAGACCTATTCATCGAAGGAGTAATACCATAAGTGTGGGCATATACAAAAGACATATAACATACATGCTACTCGAACATTGAGTCATGCAGAGTGTGCACATAACAAATGTATTTTATTTGAAAGAAATCTACTCCTATGTCCTAATCTAGATATGATTTGACATAAGCTAAATAGGAAACTCTTTAAACAGGATAAGGAATAAACTAGCTTATCACGTTCTTCAGTGTTTATGAAGTGCCACGTCAATTAATTTAGCCTATTGATTCCATGGCCTGTAACGAGAGTTTTTGACATAAAAATTTACCTCTAAAATTCTTTGGTACCTGCGGTGTCAACGAACATAATGAACTCCATCTCCTTTAGACGTTCCTTACTTGGTTAGAGGATGCTTGTTGTTTAGCTCTTGGGGTCTCAGCAACTAAGTCCTCAATGCCTTGAAGTGAGCATGACTAGTAATTGAGTCTTCCCTTGGTCTTGAGGAGGACCTTTCTTGGGTGGAAAATCGGTCTAACTCTTTACTTCTTCCCAATGGCTCTGGATATTTGATCTCATTGGAATATGATGGCTTGGCTTGTAGAAATAAAATCTGGTGGGTTTCATCCTTAATAGCATCATTTTGCTGGGTGGGCGAATCCCTAAAATGCTCTCTTGACCTGAAAAAGCATAAATAATCTCTGAATAATTATTTCTTCTAGATCCCTAGGGATTAATCCCAGGGGGGGCAGTCTGTGAGTGGAAGGCTGCCTTTGTTGTGTGGGTGATGAAGTGGCGAAGTGTACCTTCCTTTTTGTAGACCCTTCTTCATTGAGCCATCCCCCCAATATTCTTGATCAAAATGGCTACTCAAGCTTATCTTCTTCAATCCTCTGAATTGAGGGAAGAATTTATGTACAAATTTATGATGGTTTTTGAGTCTAAACTATGGAGACCATCATATGTGGACTTGGGAGAGATAAGGACATAATCAAATGGATCCCGGTTGGATCAATAGAAATTCCTTCCACTGAAACAACATGCCCCAAAAAAATTCCTTCATGCACTGCAAATATACATTTCTTGGGATTAAGTGAAATCCTAAATTCTCTACATCTTTGAAAAACCTTCCTTAAATTTTTGATGTGGTCTTCTACATGCTTAGAGTATATAATTATATCAAGGTAAACCAAGATGATGTCATTGATTAGTCCCTTAAATTCCATGTCCATGGCTCTTTGGAAAGTATCCTCGACATTGGACAATTCGAATGGAGTTTTTTTGTAAGCATATGTGCCCCACTTGGTAGTGAAATCCATTTTGAATTGATCGACTTATTGGACTAGAATTTGATTGAAACCTGAATATCCATTGAGAAAATAAAATATTTGAGCTCCTATCACCATTTGAAGGATTTTCTCCATTGATGAAAGAGGATAGTGATATTTCAACGAGGCATGGTTCAAACCCCTGAAGTCCACACATAGCTAAATTTGTCAATTCTTCTTCCTTACTGGGACCAGATTGGCTACCCAAGAGGAATTCTTGATAGGAAAAATTATACAAGCCTCGATGAATTTGGTTAGGTCCTTTCTCATTAGTGGCTCAATTTGGGGATTAATTGGACTCTGTTTCCTGACAAACTGACTTAGCATTAGGATCTAGTTCGGTGGTATGTTTTTCTAGCTCTTTATAGCTCCATTCAAAATGTCATGATACTCTTGAAAAAAATTGATGAAATATTATTTCTCTTTAGGAGTGCATACTTTTCCGATCTTTAAAAATTTTTCATTTGCTATGTTGACTTCCTAACAATATTCTTCTTTGACCACCATGTTAGAGCTTTGTCTTTTTGCTTGATCATATAAATTAAAGATGGATTCTAGAGTAACTAAGCCTTTTGGTATCTTGTTTATTTTCAATTGTATGATTTAATCACCATATGCTTCTTGCAACTTCACTTGATCCTTTGTAGCAAAATTTGCTTCTTCTTGTAGGAAAATGACATTTTATTCGCCACTATCAAACACTTGCCAACTACTCACATTATTAGGAACTACAGGTTGAACCACCATTTTTATAGATTTCGGCCCTTCTTTCGTGATATAAAAAGTTATATCGTATTGCGAGACAACTATGGCAAGCCTATCAACATCTTGATTTTGATTTCTAGGAATAACATGAATTCTAAAAGCCTCAAAATCTTTAATTAGATCCCAAATTTGGTTCTTGTATGATCTTACAAGATCTTTTTTGGATACACTCCATGCTGTCACTTCATGAACAACCAAATCAATATCTCCAAAAATAGTCAGTGATTTGATTCCCTTCTTTTTAGCTAGTTGAATTTCTTGCACAAGGGCCTTGTATTCAGTGACATTATTCATGCAACTAAATTACAACTGGAAAGATGAGAAGTTCTTATCTCCTTCTGGAGAAATTAGCATGATAAAAGCACTAGATCCATTCTTACTCATTGAGCCATCGAAGAATAATTTCCATGATCCTTTAGATTTATTTTGGGTTTTAACAAGTTGTGGTATGAACGTATCCTCTTCGTGAATACAATATGTACCCAATCCCGTCTCTTCTAAGAACATTAAACCAGGTGATTCTTCTACTAATGCTTCAACATATAGTTCATACTGATGATTTATACTTACCTCATCCAGAATAGTGTCCAGGACTTCCTCCACAAGAGTGGTTGGTTTGTGATCAACATATTCTCCTTCTGGATCATGAATGTTGTATTTCCCATTTATTGGACTAGCGGTATGGGGCTTCACATTAGTATGACAAATTGGTTCTGCCCTTATAGTTACCTTGGTTTTGTATTGAGTCCTTAGAATCATATGTGACCAGTCATCTGATAGATAACAACCCATTTTGGCAGTGAAATCTCATGATAGGAAAATGGAAAAAAGAGGAGGAAGATCGATGACCAACATGTCTTATGTGAATGAAAAATTGGGGCATGCATGAATAGTAATTTTAAGACCTTTGATGACTCTAATGGTTTGTATCATTGTTCCATCCAACTGAATAAAACTATTACCCCCAGGGTAATGGCCAGGCCGAGTCTACAAACAAGAACTTGTTGAGGATCATTAGGAGGACTCTTGATGAGAATCAGAGGTCTTGGCATACCAAACTCAAATCAGCCTTATGGGCTGATAGGATAACTCCCAAAAGATCCACAGGTAACTCTCCATTCAGGATTGTCTATGGAAGAGAGGCAATCTTGCCCATGTCACTTGAGTTGCCAACATTAGAACTCATGAAGCAGCTGGAGTTGCTTGAGTTTGAGCCCATGGAGGTGAGGTATGCAGAGTTGAAGGAGCTGCAAGAGATCAGAAATCAAGCATCCCAAGAAATGGAAAAGGATCAAACTTTGATCAAGAAGACCTTTGATAGAAAGGCCAAGGATAGATCTTTTCAAGTTGGAGATCTAGTGTTGAAATGGGATATGGACAGAGCAAAACTGGGAAGGCATTCAAAATTTGATGCCATTTGGAGTGGCCCATACATGGTCACGAAGTGTAAGAACAATAATGCTTTCCAATTGGCCTCATTGGATGGTGAAGAACTGCAGATTCCAGTCAATGGAATCTATCTCAAGCGTTGCTTCTAGAAGGAAGTTCACTACCTCTGTAAATATTAGATTAGATTTTCTTTCCTCCAAGTGCTTGTGCACATTTTCTTGTTGTAGTTAGGTTTCAGTTTCCCTAAGTGCTTTGGCGCAGGTTTTGTTGGCCTCCTAGGTTGAGTTTTTACAGTTCAGCGTGCTCTCATAGAGGGAGTTACAGTATCAGGCTCGTTTTAGGTTTTTTTTTATGACTCCATGCCCAATGGATCACTAAAAGGCCACTGATTTTCTACCTAGCAGGCAGGTGACCCCGAAAAGTCACCAAATTGTTATCCAAGATTCACCCCCAAGGTAAATTTCAATAACATGCATCAGATTTTTCAGTTCCAAGAAAGTAGATTGAAATAGGAGAAATTCGTGAAATTGGCTAAGTCCTGCTCAAGGCCGCCTTTAGGACAGTTGGAACAAATGTACGCGGAAGACGCGAATCGGCTGAAAAGCCTCCAGGTGGCCCGCGAAGCAAAGGGACATCTGGGACAAATGGACGTGAACCACCCGGTTCGGTCGAAAAGGAGAAATTTTGCAGTGGAACAATCAAGCCGTCGGGACGCGTGGGGCACAGAAAGCCGGTTCGGCCAAAGGAGAAGGAAATCGACTAACTACTCTGGGACAAGTGGGATAAGAAGATGCGAAGGGCGCGAACCGGCCGGTTCGACCGAAAAGGAGAACTTTCGCACTAAGTAGTTGGGACATCTGGGCCGCGAGGACGTGCTAGACGTGGAAGGGCAAAGTTGCCGAGGGCAAAGGAAGCCCATTTCGGGCGGTTCGGAAGAATTTGTCCCAGTCAGTTTGGGACAGTTGGAACAAATGGATGCGAAGGACGCGAACCAGCTGGTTCGGCCGAAACAAGAAACTTTAGCACTGGGACAAGTGGGAAAAAGGAACGCGGAAGACGTGGATAGCCGAAAAAGCTTGAGCCAATCAAATCATGACACGTGTCATAAGGGAAAAGGTCCAAAAGTCAAAGGGCAAGTTTTGAAGGGTCAGCCCGAGCCAATCAGAAGAGAACACGTGTCCTATAGAGCAAGGAATGTAGAGCAGGGAAGGAGAGAGAATTTCTCAGTGAATTAGAGCCTGCCACGTGTCGTCTAAGTGGCAAAGCATGGGAAAAAGATTTCAAAATCTGTTTTGGCCTGTTTCGTTCCCTAAATCTTCAGTTCGTCGTATCTTTCGATCCAGAGCTTGGATTTGCACATTCTTTATATCAACGGAAAGTTGTTGAAATTCTCTACATGATTCTGGGATCAATCTTGCATTTTTGTTTAGTTTAGGGGGAGAAAATTGAGGAAAACGTCTCTGACGCGTGGTGATAGACAGAAGTAATGCTTCAACAACCAACTTTAATGCAACAGACAGTTTGCCGCTTCTGTTAGACAGCCCATCGTTTTACCAGGATCCGCCGCTTCTACCATAATGAGATGATTTTAAATGTGACCTAGAAGTGGTTGGTGTAGATTCTGTATTTCCTCTCTTTTCCCTCTCTCATTCCTCCTATATATTGTAAAGAAGAGCTTCTTTAAAAAGGTCGAACATTTTTCTGTTTTGCTCCTCCCTTCTTCTCCTATCAGGCGAATTTGTGGAGTTCGAACCTCCCGTTTAAAAATGTAATACGACTCTACCTCTTGGCATCCTACAGTGTATTGTATCAATCTTTGGAGCAAGTAATACATGTCTATGGATGATTCTCAACCCTCTCTGTGCTCATTTTGCATCCTCCTGGTCCTTCACTGCAAGTTTTGTTATCTGTGCATGATCTTATATCACATTTGAATGGTCTGTGTTTACTGGCAAGATAGGTTGTTCTTCATTCCTCGGTGCATCACCTCTATTAGCTTAGATTTATTTTTATGCATCTCCCTCTCTCTCTGTCTCCTTGGCAAGTTAGATTAGGTTTTGAGTAAAACCTCTACATTTTTTCGTGTGCATCTGAACAGAGGAATAGGAACCAGCCTTCTCTAGAGAATCCTTTCTCATCTTTACAAGTCCCACACTTGGAGAGAGGATTCCATGTTGTGCAATCACACTGGATGCCTGAACATCAACCTAGAAACCTGATCTGCATCCAGGGGTGCTGTGAGCCTGCAACAACAGTTCCATCGTAGATCATTTAAATGATTTTAATACGGTTGTAAATATGCTAGCTTCAGTTATAATATAATTTTATGAATAAGTTAGGGATTTATTAGTTCAGTACTCTTTACCTGAGAGTTGGAATAGCCTGGTAATGGCGGTAAGCAACTTGGTTCTAACTAATTCAAAGTTGAAGTTTGAGGATGTTATAGGGGTTATTCTAAACAAGGAAATGCAAAGAAAAATCTATGGGGAATCTTCTACTTCAGGGAATGCTTTCATAGTGGAAACTAGAGGGAGATAGAATAATAGAGGAAGTGATGGCTGTCATTATTCCCTTCATTTAATCAACTTCTTGTTGATGTCATATCAAACTAGGGGTGTGTCTAAAGCTATATGCAACAAGAGTAATCCTATTGATCTAGTAGTTGACTGTAGTATTTTTTGTATTTTCTGGGGGATCTTTTCAATGTCTTAAGGAATTCTTGGTAAAACCTTATTTAAATCATACTATGAAAAATTTTCTGAAAATAAACACACTGAAAGCTTTGCTGAAAGGAAACACACTTTGTAGAATGGAAATAAGCACACTTGCTTTTGGAAATAAACACACTTGCTTCTGAAAGTAAACATACTTGCTGTTGGAAATAAAAAACACACAACTTAGAATTCTTAAAAATGATTGCAAGAGAAAATAAGAATCTATCTAAACACCTGCAAGAACAAGTATACAACAGAGTTTAACTAGAAGAGTTAAAGCAATACAAAATTAACAGATCTAAACTATTTTCTTGAGAAATATAAATACAAATAAATGAATATCCTAGTCCTTAGGGGAGTGGGCCCTTGTTCCTCCTTGAATCATGATTTAACAACTTAGAATTATCTCAAGCAGGAATGGCTATTTTATTGATAAAACATTTGGTATTACAACATGTACTAGATTTGTGTACTTAGTCTATATATTTCTTCTCTATTCTATCTCTATTTCCTATCATCTCTATCTACTACAGGTCTACTTATATATACATTTACAATCATATTTGTCTCTATGATTTTGATGAAATCAAATCGTGCCTAGAATAGATGCCAAGTAATATTGGGGCTGATTAGACAACTATAAGATAGCTATCCCTAGATTTGCATTCAGAGATCTTCTCATCCTTTCCTGATTGAAAGGGTCATTGATTCAGAATCTCTAGATGTGATTAAATAGATAAAATTCCATTAGTTCTAGAACTTCAGAGAAGTTCCAGAATCATAGGAAATCATTAAGGATTAAAACCGTGAGAGTTCCAGAGCTATACCCAGGAGTTTTGAAACTCGGTCTAAAAATTCTGAAACTAAGTACTGGAATTCCAGAAGTAAGTCTTAAAATTCCAAAACTAAATACTGGAGTTCTAGAACTAAGTCTGAAAGTTCTAGAACTAGCTTGGAAGTTCTGGAACTAAGATGTGTTGGAACAGATGCTACCAAAAACATATTGAACGCTACATACTTCATTTATTCGACTAATTAGACCTACTTTATTACAAAATTAAATTTCAAACACACACTTCGTCAGGAATTTCAGAGCTGTTAACATTAGAATCATAATCAATCAAAAGACAGAAAATTACATCCTAACTCATATCAAATAAAATAAAAGTCACAAAATGCAATTGAACTTAATAAAAAGGAGAGTAATATGAGATCATATATTATACATTAATCAAAATATTCTAGCCTCATCATTTCCCCCAAACTTATTTTTTTGTAAGTCCCTTTACAAACTTCATTCTTCAAAAGTGGGGTTATATGTTCTGTATTCCATTTGATTGCTCAGATCAAATGGCTGAAACTAGATTTTCCAATGCTTAAACTTAGAGGTACTGTACCTAGCTCCTGCTTCTATTTTTTTCTCCCACTCTTCAAATTCATTAGGATCTTGAGGTTCTTTGTTTTTCTAAGGAGACATGGGGGTTAGAATTAGAGGGGGCCATGTTCGCATTCCCATCCATATTTTCTCATATGTCTCATTGATCTGAGGAATTATTGTGCATAATGCTTTTACCATTTCTAAAATCCAGATCAGATTTGTAGGGGATATTACTTCCTTTCTTCTCAAGGAAATAGTAAGGAGTTCCCACCTCTTCGAGCATCCTTCATAAATATCTTCAAATTTCTCCTCCTCATAGGAGGTAAAGGCATCAATACTCTTTTGTAGAATGGAAAAATAACGTGTCTTGAATCTCTCATCAAAGGCATGAGTTATAAAATGTATGAGGAAGAAGAAGGTTTACAATAGTGAGCTCTCATATAGAGGCCAGTTGAGATAGCTTTCAATAAAAACTCAGATTCCCTTTCCTTCCATGAAATTTGGTTTTGTAGAATAGAGACAAATGCATTAATATGGCTCTCCCCCACATACAAATTGATCATAAATCTTGTGTTTTTCTCTAGCATAAAATTACAAAGATAAAATTCACATAGAAGGTTTTTCTGTTCAGGATTGGATAGAGAGTAAGTTTTCATGAATTTAGATTCATCCTTCAGTTCATGTGGAAATCCACAGGAAATCCTTGACAGCTGCTAGTGAATGAACTACTCCTCTAAAAACACACTATATGTAGGAGAGGGCCTCCTATAGGCAAGCAATTTTTCACTCATAATGCAGACAATATGAATTTTTGTAAGACATTTATATTTTTCTCCTTCTTCCTTATAAAATTGTTTTTCCCATTATTTTCTTACCTTCTTCTCTTCTTCCATCTTGGTCTTCAAATCTTCATTTGATGTTTTAGCTTCTCTGAGCTCCCTGCAGGTGTCATTCCATAGTTTTTTGAGTGGAAAATAGGTTAACTCAGTCTGTATAGAGACTGTGGACACAACATTCTGTTTTCTGGAAGTTTGACATTCTTCCTCTTTTTCTATCAGTTGTTTCTTAAGTATTGATAACTCCTCAGTCTTGGCTGCAAGATGAGTTGTTAGCTCTCCAATGAGAATTTCTCTTTGTTCTAATTTGAGTTTGAGGAAATCCAATTCCTCGTCCTTTTCTCTAATAATGATCTCTTCTCTAGATAAGAATAGAGCCTGTTTAACCTCATGTCTTTCTTCTTCCTCTAAAATTACTTTAGGAGTTGAGAATTCTTCCTCTATCAAAGGAAATTTTCCTTTTCTTCTCCAAGATGACAACTCTTCTTCTTCCTATGGCAATGTTGATGGTTCAACCAATTCTTGAAACTCCTGCTCTTCAAGTCTCTTATCTCCTCTGTCCATATCAACTTGGCTTGGTTCAAGAGGAGTCATGGCCATACTACCCAAAATATCAGTAGCTTCCTTTTCCATCTTTTCCTATTCACTCCTTCCCTCTAGGGTTTCCCTTGTCCTTTTATGAATTTTCCTTCTCTGGGGAATTTCAACATGCCCAGCGGTGGATTTCTTTCTAGAGCTCCTTCTTACTCTTGTTTTTTGCTCTAGTACAGATGATCTATCACCATCAGAGATAGATATTGGCTCCCCTGAAGTTGCTGTAGAAGAAGGAATTTTCTTCAAAGGCACAGAAGGCTATGTTATTTTGATTCTTCTTATAAACCTTCTTCTTTTTGGTATACTCTCTCTTTCCACTTCCTTCTGTTCTTCTATAGGGGCATCAATTTCCAAATTATTTGAAGGAGAAAATGGAGCTGGTATTGTTCTTCTGATAATATTATGGTTTTTATTGAACTTGCCGATAAAATTTTCCCAAATTTCCTCTCCATTTTTTTTTGATAGAAAATGGTGCTAGCATACTAAATGAATTAGCGCATGATGCCTTATTGTCCCAACACCCTAGGAATACCTCTGGGCCATGGTCTGGATAGAATAGAAAAACAAACCCTGGAAGGTTTATTATGTACTCAGGTTTTGTGGATCCATACTTCAGATATATGACAATTTTTAGGACTTCTTTTCCTATAGACCCAAATTGACCATCACAGGTTAAATATTTCACTATCCAAAATGCTACCCTATCAAAGGGTTTGGGAAAACTGGCCCTTATGACCCCTTTTATGATTTTCTTTGTATTGTAGATGTATTGGGGTTCAGTTTCTCCTCCTTGTAGTAGGATTTCAACCAGTTCTTTCAATGTCCCTTTGGCAGGATGTGGGACATGCACAATTGGCACTCCAGACACATTACTTATTTTATTTACAAAAAAAGGAATAAATATATTTCTCACCTTTTTCCTGGATTACTCTAGGTTTATAACAAATTCTCTTACTAATTCATCATTATACTTTGAAAACTTCTTTAGGAACTCTAGCCATCCTGCATGCTCAAAGATAGATGCCACTTCTTCATCTGCGAGTAGCTGGGAATCATCCTTTGGTTCTGATTTATTTTTAATCCCCATATCGGCTTGAGTTATGTTTCCTTTGATTCTGTGCAAATCAATTGTAGGCCTTCTTTCTTATCTATGGAACTGATGACTTTGGCTGTGGAATCTCTGTTCTTTTTTGTGAAATACAAGCTTAATTTGTTGCTTCCCAAAAATCACTCTTTAACTTATTTCACTTGCTTTTACACTTAATGATTACCAATAATAACCATGCCACCACTTATCCCATCCTTATCATCTTCATGATTACTCACTTGTAATTATAATGTATAAATAGATGACTCATCATACCAACTTTTAAATCAAGTAAAATCATACATGGAAATAATTAATTTAACCCTAAATAAGTTAAAATATATAATTACCATCCTTGATGATGTAATCCTTTTGCTATGATGACTCGTCATTCCTACAAGTGGAACAAAACACGTTTAGATAAGACAGTTGGAATTCAAAATAATTCCCTTTTATTTCAATTAGCCAAAAGAAGAGGTCAACCACCATTGCTGGTTTTCAATTGACCTTTAAGAGAAATATTTTATTTATTTATTTATTTATTTTTTAAATATATTATTATTATTATTATTACTGGGGAAGAAAATGCCATTTTCTAGTTTTCATTTTCTTCCCTTTATTCTGGATCTATCATCTGGTTATTTGATCATTTTGGAAGAACTAGGTTCTTTCATATGATCAATCTTCCTCAAGAATTCATCCTTAGTGGGAGGCTTCCTATAGAGTTTTAGCCTATGTCCATTGACCAAGAGTGTTCTTCTATTGCCATCAATGGGAAGTAACTGAATAGAATCATTGTAAAAAATCTACTCAATTTGATAGGGTCTTAATCATCTTGTTCTCAATTTTCCCTTGTATTATTGGTACTTAGAATCAAACAACAATGACCAGTCTCCTACTTTGAATTTCCTTTTCTTGATATGTGTGTCATGCCATTACTTCCTCTGATCTTGGATTATTTTTGTCTCCTGAAGTGCTTCCATCCTTAATTCATCCAACTCATTGAATTGAAGGATTCTTTCTTTTTGAGTTGTGTCCAACTCAATTCCCACCTTAACTGTTGTCCTTAATGTCTAAAGTTCAAACTCAATGGGAAACAAAGGATTTTTCCATAAACTAACTCATATGGTGAAAACCTTGTTATAGTTTTACAAGTTGTATTATACGCCCAAACAATTTTAGGTAGTCTATTTACCCAATCTTTTCTCCCAGCTTCAACTGTTTTGGTAAGGATGTTCTCTAATTCTCTGTTTGTTACTTCAGCTTGTTCATTTGACTATGGGTGATAAGGATATGACTTCCTATGATTGATTTGGAAATATGCTGTGAAAGCTTAGATCATATTAGACATAAATTGTGGTCCATTACAAGAAACTATGCTCCTTGTTGCTCCAAACTTTACCATAATTATGTTCCAAAGGAAATCAACAACTACTTCTTCAGTGGCATTTGTCAATTCCTGCACTTTTGCTCACTTTTTCACATAGTCAGTACATATAAGAATATATTCCTTTCCTTGTGAAGGAGGATTAAAGGGACTAAAAAAATCCAATCCACATCTCTCAAATGGTTCAATTACAACATGATGTTTAAGAGGAATTTCATTGGTAAAAGTTGGTTGTCCCATCCTTTGACAAGGATCACACTACTTGATTTATCTCTTTACATCCTTGTATAAAGATGGCCAATAATAACCAGTTCCAAGTATCTTATGATTTGTTCTTTTCACTGAATAGTGTTCTTCACTTGGTTCATCATGACATGCTTTAAGGATGTCAAAGATTTCATCTTCTCTTACACATCTGCGCAAAAAAAAATAGGGCCCACATTTAAACAACATTCCATTTAACCATTTGAATTGTGCACTAGTTTTGATTAACTTTTTTATTTGTTTCTTAGTGAAAGAAGAAGGAAACTTCCATGTTGCAAGATAATTTTCCATATCAGCAAACCATGGTGTAATTGCTGAGATAGAAAATGGTTGTTCATCTGGAAAGTTATCGTTGACTGGATCTTGCTCCCTTGTAGTGGTTAGTATTGACAAAAAATAAGCTACCACATTAGATTTACCTAGATTGTCCACAATGATAATATCAAATTCTTGTAAAAGTAATAACCATCTAATTATTCTTCCTCCAACCACTGGTTTTTTCATCAAATATTTAATTGTTGAATGATCTGTGTGTACAAATATCTTGTAACCCATAATTTAATGTCTGAATTTATTGATTACATAATTACATCAAGAAATTCTTTTTCAGTGGTGGTGTAATTCTTTTCAGTGGGAGTAAGATTCTTACTAAGATAATAAATAGCATACATTTTTCCATCTTCATCTTTCTATCCCAAAACTGCACCAATGGAATTAATTGAAGCATCTGTTTGGATATGAAATGGCTTTTCCCAATTAGGTCCTCTCAATATTGGAGCGGTGATTAATGTTTCTTTAATTTCTTCAAAAGCATGATGACACTTTTCATCCCAAATAAATTCGCAGTCTTTCATTAGCAAATTAAACATGGGGGCAAAAATTTTACTAAAATATTTTACAAAGCGCTTATAGTACCCAGAATGTCCTAGAAATGACTTGATATTTGTGGGGGTTTGAGGAATAGGTAAATATGAAATGATCCTGATTTTTTTTTTATCAACATGAATTCCTCTTTTTGAAATATGGTGTCCTAATACAATCCCCTCATCAACCATCATTAAACACTTTTCATCACTAAGATATAGATTGTGTTGTTCACATCATGTTAACACTCTGTCCATATTTCTCAAAGCATCATCAAATGTATCTCCATGTACAATGAAGTCATCCATATATACCTCAACACAGTCATTTGTTAGATCAACAAAGACTGCAAGTACATCTCTCTGGAAAGTTGTAGGAGCATTACATAGCCAAATGGTAACACCCTATAGGAAAAGGTACCTCATGGACATGTAAATGTTGTTTTGTCTTGATATTCAACAACAAATCTGATTTGATTGTATCTACTAAATCCATCCAAGAAGGAAAAGTACTATTTACTTAAAAGGTTATCTAGGACTTGATCTATGAATGGTAAGGGAAAATAATCTCTCATTGTGTCTTTTTTTAGTTCCCTATAGTCAACACATATTCTCCATTTCCTGTTATTTTTAGGAACAATTACAAGAGGAGATACCCACTGACTATTTGAGATAGGGTAGATAAAACCTACTTGTAATAGTTTTTCAATTTCTTGTTTGACTATATCCCTTAAGACTGGGTTAATCCTTCTCTAAGGCTTCCTAACTAGTTTAACATTTTTAGTATAGATGTGATGAGTGTAGATATTTGGATGAATCCTCTTAATGTCTTTGTAATCCCAAGCAAAAGCTTTATTACTTTTTTAAAACATAAAACAATTTAGCTTCTTCATCATCCTTCAACTATATCTTAATGTTCAAAGTTTTACTCGGTTGAATCTCAACATGCCTAGTTCCAATGTGTGATGAATTGATTTGTTAAAAGGGTTCCATTAGAGTATTTAATGGACATGCATGTGGTAATAAAATATGGTATGTAGCAACATCTCCAAAAGTTCCTTGAGACAAAATACTGGAAAAAGGACAATAATGAGAATTATGATACTTATCTCTTTGTAGGAAAAACTCTTTGCCACTGCTACTTTCCAAAAATTCTTCACCACTTCTTGATGTATTTGAAAATGAAGCTACTGATTCTACCTCTCTCCACGAGAAATCTCATTCCTCTGAAGTGAAATTATTTCTAATCACAGAGAACTACTTTTTTCGTGGTTTCAGAACTTCATGTGGTGGTTCCGAAACTAAATTCGTAGGTTCTAGAACTAAGTTTGCAGGTTCTGGAACTATAGTCATGGGTTCCAGAACTATAGTCACTCAGGTTCCAAAACTATATCTGATTGCTTTGAGGATATCTGGTGCTCATCCAGTGATGGATTAATCATCTCTTCTACTTCTCTTACATGATCCTGCAATGTGATCATAGCCAAAGAAGACAATTTTTTCTTATTAGTTTCAGGATAATCAACCCACAATTGTTCATGATTGTTAGTAAAAGGTCATGCAAAAGGATATAAGAAAATTTTCTTATATTTCTTACCATTCGAGATTGTCATATCACCTGACTTGCAATCAATTAAGGTAACAACTGTAGCTAACCATGGTCTACCCAAAATAATGGGATAACCCAATGTTTTACCTTTTGGCTGTAGTATAAAGAAGTCAACTAGATATTCCCATGACTCCACCATAACTACCACATCTTCAATAACCCCTTATGGTTTTGCAACAGATGGATCTGCCATCTGTAATATGGTATTAGTAGGTTGTATACCCATTAATGGTAATGTTTTCATAGTATCCACTATCATTACATTGATAGCCGCTCCTAAATCTACCAAAACATTATGTATATCCTTATTTCCTATAGAGATAGAAATAACAGGACTTCCAAGATCTCCATATTTGGGAAGTAAAAGTTTTCCTGCCAACAAATCAACAAGTTTCCCTACTAACAAATCAGCAAGTTTCCCATCTACTTTGATAGTCTTGGGGTACTGTTTCTTCCTTCCAGGATTTTTCAAACATAACATTTTGATTAATTTTTTTAATTCAGGAATGTCCTTAATTGCTTGTAACAGTGGTATTTCAATATTCAATTTCCTTAGTTCTTGTATCAATTCAGACTCCTTGGTTTCTATAGCTTCTTTAAATCTCTCTAGAAATGGAGTCTTAGTAGTGTCATTATCTGACTCTTTTTCTTTTCTTTCTATATCCTCTTTTGGAACAACAATACTAGGGACTTCATTTTCTTCTGTCATTTCAGCGATTATAATAGGTGGACTGCTAATGATTTTTCCAGATCTAGTTTGAATATCCTTAACAATCCATAACATGTAAATCAACTTATTTTTCTGGTTCTATTCCATAAACAGGAGTTGTTTGTTTGTTTCTTAGGTTTGCTGCTGGATGTGTTGGTATTTATGTTTGCAATAAATTCTTAGTTTGTGAATTCTGTGCAGGGGATCCCATGATGGCTTGTTGATTCTGATTTGGATATGTTCTTCCTTAAGCATAATTACTAGGGTTCTATCTAGGTTGTGACCAAGCATAAGGATTTCCTTGACCAGCCCATGGTTGTTGATTTCCCTAAGCATACCAAGCTTGAATTGTCCAATCTTGAGGGTTCCATGTTGGTTGAGGTACCCAAGGTGGTTATCCCCAATTTTTTGATACTGTCTAAGCAGCCCATGGCAACATCCAAGGATTAGGAACTGATCTTGGCATAAACTACCCTTGGTTAGGTTGTCTCTGAACAAAATTCAATTCTTCTATTGTGGATGATGTACTATTTTGTTTAAACTAATTCTTTATGACTAGAAGTAGAGAACAAACATCAGTATAATGTTCTTTAGATTCACAGATAAGACATAGTTCTATTTTATCTAAAGGATAGTCTTTTATTGCGTGCTTATTATTGCATCTAGGATAATACATAGCCAATGGTTCAGTTTGGGAATTTTCTTTAGCTTGTAATCCATCCATAGTAGAGGTTAATTGAACTAAAATGTCTGTTTTAAAATTTTCTAACTCATCCATTAGTTTGTTCATATCTGGATTTAGACTTTTCACTAATTTTCCTTTTCTAGGTCCACCTCTTATTCTAGAATAGCTTCTACAAATCTCCTTAATTTCATTCATCCTTAACTAATCAATGTCTTTACCTCCTATAAAGTTAAGGGATTCCCTAGATTCATCATACAAACCTTTAAGAAAAATTGTTTTACTTAACTCTTCTTAAAGTACAAATCCACATCTTTTGCTCACAAAGAGGAATCTATCTAAATAGTCTTCTATATTTTCATCTTCCTCTTGCTAATTTTGAATAATTCTTCCTTCCTATTTCTTCCTCTACAATAATCTTGGTATTTATCTAGGAAGACAGTCTCCATTTTTGCCCAAGTGCTAATAGAGTTTGATGGTAATCCCATGAACCACCTCCTTGCTGCATCCTTCAAAGTGGATGGAAACAACTTGATTTTTTTATTATCTGTTTCATAATCATAGGTCTGACATAGTCCCTTAAAATCAAACAGAAATTGGTTAGGATCTTCAAATGAAATCCCTCTAAATGTGGGTAAATGTGTAGGTGAGATATGTTTCATTGATGTACCATCATCTCCCAATTGGATTGGATAAGTAAAGGTCATATCAGGTACTCTTTTAGCTTCTCGTGCCATTTTAAAAATATTTTCTAAATTTTCCTCCCAATCAATGTGGTATGTGGTATGCCTTGGGGAAGGTGAAAAATCAAGAGTAGGAGGTTGAATACTCAATTAAGAATCAAATCTCATCCTAAATGGATCTTGAGTAATAAGCCTTTTCCTAAAAGTTCAACTTCCTTCAGGTGATTGATCTAAGAATTCCAAAGGTGATAATTTTGTTTCTTGTATGATAGGGGATGATGGTGCCTCCAATTCTTGATCAATTTCCCTATTTGGATTAGAGGATGTTGTGAATTCTTGTAAATATGTTCTTGGGAGGAATATACCCTTTGAGTCTCTTGGTCTACTCATATATTTTATGATATAGTAGGGAAGGTCCTTTAACTACTAGATGTATGATTGTTGCTCTTCCTATCACTTAATTAGAAAATTCCAACTAGTGAGTCCCTGGAAACGGAACCAAAAATGATGGGTGTTATTATTCCCTTCATTTAATCAACTTTTTGTTGATGTCATATCAAACTAGGGGTGTGTCTAAAGCTATATGCAACAAGAGTAATCCTATTGATCTAGTAGTTGACTGTAGTTGTTTTTGTATTTTCTGGGGAAATTTTCAATGTCTTAAGGACTTTTTGGTAAAACCTTATTTAAAGCATACTATAAAAACTTTACTGAAAGTAAACACACTGAAATATTTGCTGAAAGGAAACACACTTTGCACAATGGAAATAAACACACTTGCTTCTGAAAGTAAACACACTTGCTGTTGGAAATAAAAACACACAACTTAGAATGCTTAAATTTGATTACAAAAGAAAATAAGAATCTATCTAAACATTTTTAGGAATAAGTATACAATAGAGTTTAACTGGAAGAGTTAAAGAAAATACAGAATTAACAAATCTAAACTATTTTCTTGAGAAATATAAATACCAAATAAACAAATATCCTGGTCCTTGGGGGAGTGGGCCCTTGCTCCTCCTTGAATTAGGATTTAACAACTTAGAATTCTCTCAAATAGGAATGGATATTTTATTGATAAAACATTCGGTATTATAACATGTACTGGATTTGTATACTTAGTCTATATCTTTCTTCTCCGTTCTATCTCTATTTCCTATCATCTCTATCTACTACAAGTCTACTTATATATACATTTACAATCATAGTTGTCTATACGATTATGATGAAATCAAATTGTGTCTAGAATAGATGCCAAGTCAGAATGGGGATGATCAGAAAATTGTAAGATAGCTATCCCTGGATCTGCGTTCAGAGATCTTCTCATCATTTCTTGATTGAAAGGTTTGTTGATGCATAATCTCTAGATGTGATTAAAATAGATAAACTTCCATCGATTCTGGAACTTCAGAGGAGTTCCAAAACCATAGGAAATTTTTAAGGATCAAAACCGTGAGAGTTCCAAAGCTATACCTAGGAGTTCCAGAACTAAGTCCAAAAATTCTGGAACTAAATACTGGAGTTCCGGAACTAAGTCCAAAAGTTCTAGAACTAGATGATGACTTTGTAATGGATTTTTGAAACTATCTTGGAAGTTACATAACTAAGCTGTGTTGGAACAGATGCTACCAAAAACATACTGAATGTTACATACTTCATTTCTTTTATTGATTAGACCTGCTTTATTACAAAACTGAATTTCAAACACACACTTCGTCAGGAATTTCAGAGCTATTCACATTAGAATCAAAATCAATCAAAAGACAGAAAATTACATCCTAACTCATATCAGATAAAATGAAAGTCACAAAATGCAATCAAACTTAATACAAAGGAGAGTAAGATGAGATCATATATTATACATTAATCAGGAATATTCTGGCCTCATTAGGAAGCTATGGAAAATCAAAGGATTGGGAAAGGTCAAAATCCAAAAGCAAGATAATATGATGGCACTGTGGAAAGTCTAGGCATGCAAATGACAGTTTTGAACTTCAGGACAAGAAGAAATAACATAAAGAAAAAAAAGAGGAAAATGTGGCAATGGGTAATGTATGCCAGGATGCTTTGTTTTCACAATATTACTGAATCTTGAGTTTTAGATTCGGAGGTTTCTTTCCATACTACTCCACATAGGCATTATTTTGTTGATTATGCTCAAGGAGATTTTGGGCATGTTTTTCTTGGTGATGATGAGCCTTTCAGTATAGTTGGAAAATATTATGTTCAGGTTAAGATGCAAAATGGGAATACTTGGATATTGAAGTATGTCAGACATTTTCCTACATTAAGACAAAATTTGATATCGACAGAGCAGTTGGGAAGTGATGGTTATACTATGATATTTATAGTGGACTCTTGGAAGGTTACCAAGGATACTCTTATAGTGGCAAGAGGTAAGAAGGTTGGAACCTTGTATTTAACCACTTATAGCATTAATGTTTGTAATCTTGTGGCTTCAGAAGTAGATACAACATTGTGGCACTATAGGCTTGGTTATATGAGCCATAAGGGCATGGAGATCATACAGAAGGATTTTATTGGATATACATAAACAAGTTTGGAGTTCTGTGAGGACTGTATATATGGGAAACAAAAGTGAGTAAGGTTTCTCAAGATTGGACCTAAAAAGAAAGAGAGTAAGTTAGAGTTGGTGCATTTTGATGTATGGGGGTCAGCTCAAGTATCATCTCTTGGGGTTTCAAGTTATTATGTTACTTGTATTGATGATGCAATAAAGAAATTTTGGGTTTATTGTATTAGAAAAAAATTTGATGTATTTGAAACTTTTGTTAAATGGAAAGCATTGGTAGAGAATGAAACAAGTCTTAAGATAAAATTTCTTAGGTCAGATAATGGAGGGGAGTATTGTAGCAATGAATATGATGATTATTGTTCCAAGAATAGAATCCGCAGGAAAAAGATGGTTCTAGGAACTCTGCAGAAAAATGGGGTGTCAGAAAGGATGAACAGAACAATAATGGAACGTGTTAGGAGCATGAGGTTACATGCAAGTCTGCCTCTTTATTTTTGAGTAGAAGTGGTGAGCACAGATGTGTACTTGATAAATAGAGGACCCTCAAGTTCCTTGGATGGAGGCATACTTAAGGAGGCTTGGTATGGTAAGAAAGTTGATTATTCATTTCTTAGAGTCTTTGGATGTGAGGTGTTTGTCCATATAAACAAGGATTATAGGACCAAGCTAGAGGCTAAATATGATAAATGTACTTTCATTGGTTATGGTGGTGATGCCTTTGGATATAAATGTTGGAGTATTAAGGACAAGAAAATCATTTGATCTAGGGATGTGGTATTTAATGAGAAAGTCATGTATAAGAAGCAGTTGTAGGAAAATAGGGAAGAATCCAATAAAGAATATATAGCAGTAGATGATCTTTTGGATGGGAAAGTGACACATGAATCAGTTTAAGAACCTCCTCAACAGGAACCCTAAACTCCCATATTGAAGAGGTCTTATAGGGTAAGAAGAGAACCTGAACATTTATATCCTTCTCTTTATTATTTATTACTCACTGATAGTGGAGAGCTAGAGAACTTTGATGAAGCAATGCACATAGATTTCAGGAAGAAGTGGGAGAAAGCCATGGATGAGGACCATCAGGCTCTCATGGAGAACTAGACATGGGATTTGGTGAAGCTACTTGAAGGAAAAAGAGAATTACAGAACAAGTGGGTATTCATAGTCAAAGAGGAAGGAGGAAAGAAAATATACAAGACCCGGTTGGTGGTTAAGGGGTTTGCACATAAAAACGTATAGATTTTTGATGAGATATTTTCTCTTGTAGTAAAAATGGCTTCTATTAGAACTGTTCTTTGAATAGTTACAGTAGAATACTTACACTTAGATTAGCTTGATGTAAAGACTACATTTTTCCATGGTGATTTGGAGGAGGATCTATATATGTAGCAGCCAGAGGGCTATGAGGTCAAAGGTAAAGAGAAGATGGTGTGAGAACTGAAGAAGAGCTTTTATGGCTTGAAACAAGCTCCACATCAATGGTATACAAGCTCCACATCAATGGTATATATTATGTAACATTCCAGATGTGTTTTGAATTAATGTGTGAATTTTGTAGAGTTTTCTTAGCATAGCTCCAAACAAATCTGAGTATTGTATTAAGAGAGAGGTGGCTTGTAATAAAATTTGAGCAAGTGATTCTTGGTGGACATAGCCCAAAGTGGGTGAACCACATTAAATACTGTCTCTTTATGTTGTGTTATTTTATTTTGCACTTTTATTTAAGATTTGTAATATTTTCTTCATATTAGTTTCTACTATTGTGATTCTGTGAGGGATTATTCCAAATATTTTATCCCTTATTTCCTAACAGGATAGAACATGTACTGGTGACGACGTGAGCAGAGGCCGTGCGCACCAGGGAGATGCCAAGACTAAGGAAAATAGTTTCAAGAGAGGAAGTAGTATATGGAAAGTATCCGGACCCTACTCATCAGAAAGAAGTATATCAGGAGACTATGGATTTCATTCAGAGTTTACAAGGAGAGATCTAGTGTCTAAAGGAGTAGTCCAGGTAGCAGGAGAAAAAAAGGAATGGTGAGGCTCCATAGAAGGACCTAGATGAAGTCAAGGAAGTGTGAAAAATGTCAAGGAAAGAGAATATAATCCCCTTTCTAGGAGAGTGGCTGAAAGAGAAGGTACCATGTGCCGTAGTAGAATGCGAAAGGAAAGTTTTACATGCAAACCTTCCTCCTCATAGCCTTGAATATGACAAGGAGATTAATTTGAATGTATTTTTTTATGGGTGATTTCTGAGTAATATTCTCATCGTCACGGGAGTAGAGGTTAATGTTATTACTTTAGATGATTGACATCAAATGGGTAGGCCCGCATTACAACCATCTTCAAATGTGTTGTGTATGGAAAAAAAGACTAAGGAAATGCACATTAGAGTCCTCAAAGATGCATATATCACCATTTAAGGAGAAAAGTTCACTAGAGAGTTCAAATTCTTGGCACTCGCCAAGGATGAAAAATTTTCAGCATTGCTTGGGCACCCATGGTGTTATAAGAATAATGTTGACCTATGGTTTAACAAAGGGTATATCAGTTTTGAGAACAAGGAGGAAAGGGTGGTCATTCCTTTGATAGATGGGAAGTCAGCACCTTATTTTGAGCCCTTAGGAGAAGAAGTCCTTGATAGAATCTATGTGTGCTACAATAGAGATCTTGAGATAATTCACCCCATGGAGGAAGTTATCTAATTTGAAGATGCTCATTCTGTGAGTGATACCACTAGTGTGGCATGCGATAATTGGGTGCATGGGACTTATGAATTAATTAGGTGACAGTTAAGAGGATCTATAACAAGGGTGAAAAAGGTGCGCTCAGTCAAGTGCCTAGGAGGAAAGAAGTTTCCAAGTTACTCTGAAGGGGCATACCCTGAAATTTTCTTACAGGAAATGGAAGCTTAGTGGAAAAATGAGGACAAAAGAAGAGGAATGCTCACTTATAAACTACACAAGACTGCAACGTGCTAGTGGGATACACATTGGACAAACCTCCTGGAATGGCATGTGGTAAGAATCATGTTTTCTGTTAGGTTTTCTACGAGTAATGCACCCATAGCTATAAGAAAATACCATGGTAAAGAGACTGCTTCATTTCATATCCAAGCGTGTGAGAAGGCCTGGATGGGAAGTGCATAAGAATTTTCACCTTTGTTATGGGTGCATAAGTTATATTCCACCTTACAAGGCTATGCATGCACTTAGTACGTTCATTCGAAGATGCATTGTTAGATGGGAAATTGGCAAGAGTTGGCAGCTGATCTCATTCAAGATTTCAAGTATAGGAGTACTAAACCATAAGTGGATAAGGTGTTGCAAGTGATTATGTGCCTTACAATAGGGGATAGCACTATGGAAGAGGATAGGATACTAGAATTTCTAGGTGAGAATTTTGTGGAGATGCACCTCAATGAAGAAGAATCAGAGGAATTAAAGCTTGAGCGCGCGTGCAGGGAAAAAGAGAAAGGAAAAATGGTCAATGTAATAGACGGAGAAGAGATGGAGACATTAGATGTTAATCATTTGGAGGGTACACATGAGGTCATAGAAAAAAATTATGAGTGAGTATGCACATACCATGAGCCTTTGAAAATAAATAAGGTTAACATTAGGATGCAGGCAGAACCTAAGGAAGCTATCATCGGTGACTATTGGTCAAAAAAAGAGGTTTCAAAGATCATAGATCTATTGCACGTGTTCCAAGATTTGTTCGCTCATGGGTACCATGATCTTAAAGGCATTCACCATTCCTTGGGGGAGATGAAGATCAAGTTGAAGGAAGGTAAGCACCCGATTCAGAAGAGGCCTTATTAGATGAATCCAAATTTGTACATATGGGTTAAGGAAGAAATAGATAAAATGATAGCATCTGGTATCATTAAGGCAGTGGAAGAGTCAGAATGGATAATCCTGATGGTTATCAGTATTTAGAAGGATGGTAGGATAATAACTTACGTTGACTATAGGGATTTGAATGTAGTGTGTGTCATCGATCCCTTTCCTACACCCTTTATTGAAGATTTTTTTGAGGGAGTAACTGGGTGCGAAGTCTACTCTTTCACGGATGGGTTCTTAGGGTACCACTAAGTCAGGATTGCAAAGGAAGACTAGAGAAAGAAAAATTTCTCCATTGAATGGGGAATTTTTTTCTACATGGTTATACCTTTTGGATTAAAGAATGTTCCTATTGTGTTCTTGTGCATTTTTGTATAAGCATTTCAAGACTTCATCCATAGGTTTCTTCAAGTTTACCTGGATGACTGGTCTATATATAGATTGGTGAAAGACCATTGTGACAACTTAAGGATGATTTTTGAGAGATGTTGGAAGGTGAGGATATCCCTTAACATTAAAAAATGTGTCTTTTCTACTCCATTTGGAACCCTGTTAGGACACATTATTTGCAAAGAAGGCTTGTTAGTAGATCACGCTAAAGTTACAATTATTGTAGGATTAGGGGAGCCTACTAGTCAAAGTGCAGTACGTGGATTCCTTGGGAATATGAGATATTATAGGAAGTTCATCAAAGGATATGATAAGATTTCCACACCCTTAGAACAATTATTGAAACAAAATAGTGCCTTTCATTGGGGAGAGGCGCAGTAAAAGGCATTTGACACTTTGAAGGATAGGCTTATCACGACACCCATATTATATTTTCCTTATCGGGATAAACCTTTCCATCTACATGTTGATGCCTCAAGGAAAACTATGGGAGTAGTGCTAACACAACCTAGAGAGGGAATTGTTGATCATCCCTTGTTTTTTTATTTGCAAGTAGAAAGTTAACACCATCATAGTAGAATTACACAAATACTGAGTGCGAAGCACAATTTTAGGAAGTATCTTTTGGTGATACCATTTTTATTCTACACGAACCATATGGAATTGAAATACTTGGTCAACAAACCCGTTCTGCAAGGATGCATATGTCATTGGGTCCTACTATTTTAAGAATTTGAGTTCACTGTGGTCATGAAACTAGGAAAAAGTAATTAAATACCTAACCACTTGTTAAGGATTAATTCAGGAGAGGATATGCAAAGCATTGAAGATACCATGCCAAACATGCAACTATTTAGGTTACGACACGCACCCTTAGACTTGGAAGTTATCACAGTGTTCTTTAAAATATGCGTGGAACCGAAAGGAATGAAGGCCTTGGAGAGAAATCAATTGGAAATACACGCCACACCCTACATGTTGATTGATGGGGATTTGTCTAAGTTATGTCATGAAATGTTTTGCACTAATGCATATTAGAACATGAGCGTGTAGCCATTATGAAAGAAGCGCATGATGGGATTTTAGGAGGACACTATGTAGGAATTACTACCACGTGGAAGATTTTATTAGCTAAGCTTTGGTGGGAAACCATCTACAAGGATTGTATTGAGTTTTGTAAGGCCTGTGACTATTTCCAGTGCCTTAGAAAACCTAGAAAGAGGGATGAAATGCCTTTGTGACAAATAGCCAACACTAAACCATTTTAAAAAATGGGCAATCGTGTTTGTAGGACCAATTGCACCAGCCGCACGAAGGATTTGTTTGTGGTATATCACCACTTGCACTGATTACTTGACACAGTGGGCAAAGGCAAAAACGTACAAAGGATTTCATCACAGCGATAGCTGTTAGATTTTTATGGGAAAATATAATCAGCAAGTATGGTTTCCCTTTAAGTTTAATAAGTGATAGGGGTACACACTTTCTCAATGAAACAGTTAGGATTCTGTTATCAAAATTCATGGTGGCCCATCATAAGATTACCACATACCACCCTCAAGCAAATGGAACTGCTGAGGCATTTAACAAGATACTAATTCATATGTTAACTAAGATCTGTGACGTTGGAAGACATGATTGGGATGATAAGGTATCAACCATTCTATGGGCATACAAGATAACCTACAAAGGTTAAACAAGGCCACATCGTTTCAATTGGTGTTTGGCATAGAGGTTGTTTTACCAATGGAATTCATGTTACCTTTGATGCGTATAATGCATGTAGGAGGGTTAGGTGATGAACAAATGCTGGAAGCAAAAAATGATAAGTTGATAGCAGTTAGATAAGTGGAAATCACTTGCTAGATGGATTCAGAAGACAGAAAAAGCAAGAAAAAAGGCATGACATGATCATCATATCAAGAACAAGAAGTTTGAGGTTGGGTATTTGGTGTTGTTATATGATTCCAAGTATTTACACCATCATGGGAAGTTGAAATTCCATTGGTTGGGACCTTACATCATGTTGTAAATTCTCGATTCGGGAAATTTCTAGTTACAAGCGCTGGATGGGATGAGGTTACCAGGTCACTTCAATGGGAGTAGTCTAAAGCCCTATTATAAATAAGTCTTCTTGGAGTTTGTAATAAGGTAGTATTGCCAGTTAGCTTACAATTTCCTTGTATGCTTTTTATTTTCTTTTGTTTCCCTTTCTCATTGCTTGTTCATTTCATTTTGTTTCATTTTACACCATGTATGGTGGTAACCACATTATTTATCTAAAATTTGTGTATGTGTAGAGGACCGCACTTTTTTTAGTGTGGGGTGGAGTGATACTAAGTATAGGCATTTAATACAAAGTTGAATTGGTAGTGGAAGTTGCAGTGAATGGCCCCAGTTGAAGAATGAAAAGTGCATAAGGGTAAGAAGTGCATAGAAGAGAAGGTGGACAAGAATGGTTGGTTTCAAAAAGGATTTATGGAAACCATGTACAAAAAGGATGAAGAGCACATGAAAAACATGAGGTAGGCAAGGGAAAAATTTGGGAAAAGGATGTAAGAAGTTCCTTTAGCCTTGTGGACACACACATATGAATCTTCAGTCGGGTTGGATTTTTGCGCAAAAGAAGGTTAAAAAAAGGTTTTTTGCATAGGATGTAATGTATGGATAAAAGTGCTTAAGATGACTTGGTGGAAAAATCCACATTTAATGTTAAAGTACGTTCATAGGTGGTATAACATTTAATGTTGGACAGAAGCAAAAACTATAAATACAAGGTCGAGTAAATTATTTTTTACCTTGTGTTTATGAAGAAGAAAGAGCTCTTGTAAACTAGGAAAATCCAAAGAAATATTTTTATGAAGAAAGGATAATCCAAGAGATGTAAAGTGTTTGACTAGTGTAGATCCACAAACTAGTATGGAAGGAGTACACGGGTGTGGGAAAATTTGTTGAGGAAGCACTATCTTTTGGAAGGATTTTTCCAGTGAGGGTTTGACTGCTAGGGCATGTAGTTAGAAGGATTTCTTCACAAATTTGAGCTATGGGATTAGAAAAAGTGGTAGAGAAGAGCAAAGGGAAGAGGATTTAAGTGTAAGCACTGACAAGAAGAATGACACAAAGGAAACTAACCATTTTCACCAAAGAAAATAAGGGCAAGGGTAAGGGAAAGCAAATTGTTGTTGTCACAAGCACCAATGAAGAATGGTACATGGAAATATAGTACCCACATGGGTTATTGCTAGGAAAATAATGGGATTCACACCTATATAATATGGTTGTAAGAAATTATAATCATTACACAAGAACAATAGAGAAGGAGATGGCTTTGGATTTGGTTTGCCCAACCAACAATAGGACACTAAATGGAATGCCCATTTACAATGATGAGGTAAAGCTCAAACTAGAAAAGGCTAGATTGTTGCAATTATACGAGTTACCCTACTTTGGAAAGCATGAGATCCTTTACCAATGGCTGATGTTGTGTGTTCATGAAGATCATTTTTATTTCATGGGGTGCAAGATGTGCATCACACCACATCTGATTTCAAAGTTCACAGGCTTCAATTTTGAAGGAGATAGCATTGATGATGACCTGAGCGATAAGGAGGCTATCAAGGACACTGTAGTCATGTATGACTACAAAAATGGTTTGATATACTTTGAAATCTTAGAGATACCAAACCTAGTCATGAGGATGTCTGCACGCTTAGTCACTAAACTCAATTACTAGGAACGGTGGACGCAAGTGAACAAGGCATGGTTGAATGTATGCAGGAAGATATCAGAAGGAACCATCTACAACATGTCATCTTTCATTACGGATGAAATTAAAAGAAAAAAGTAGGAGGGAGAGAAGATAATATTTGGTAATGTACTCCTCACTATTTTGTTATCAGACATCGGAGTGCCCGACGGGCCAAAAAAAATTATTTGGGAATATCCAAAAGAGGATCCCTTGCCCACAAAGAGGTTTGCAAAATGTACTTGTAAAACCATGACGGATGCTCACAAGGTGCACGTATAAGCAAATGTGTGACGCATTCAGGGTTGAGTGGAGGATCCGCAAAGTAGTTTCCCATGCTCATAAGTGGAGACGTAGAATTTCCAGTATAAATACCAACACTTATGCATTGGCAGATTTATGATAAAAAATGGGAACATGATTCCATGGTGCAAACTACCCTTCTCCTTCACCACGTTATACTTCTAAGCTAAAGTTAATCAATTCAAGGAGGCCAAGAGACTAAGGTTTGACCTTAGTGAGGTAGATGCAGACCACTGGGAGCTACGTCGAAAGCTAGTCTACCCAAAGAAGTGCATGTATGTGGAGAGATATGTCTCCCACAAGATCCAAATCATGAATCCTTTGGTGCTGCCAATTGTAGGAAGGACCGCAACAAGGGTGTACCTACGCATAAGGCCAAAGTTTGAAAAATACACTTACTTGGAGAAAAATTTCTCCATTCCTAAAGCCCCCACAGGAAGGAAGAAGGACGCGCTTAGAAAAAGGGAGAGAGAATAGTTGCAAAAGGCACCAAGTGTTCAAACTACATAGACGGTAAGTGCACCAAAGACAAGCGCTAAGCCTAGTACTTAAGCATGGAGGAAGAAGTCCCCAATGAAATAAAAGACTCCAGAATAAGAATCATAGAAGCATGAAGAGCCCCTCAATTAGGAGGAATCTCCAAGGAAGACATCACCTGTCGAAGAAAAAGAAAGAGAAGAATCCCCTCTACTAGAATCCCCAATAAAGAAGAAGAAAAAGGTGACAGATGACACTGATTCAAAAGAAATAGAAGACTTAGATGCCTACATCAGTGACAAAGATGATGATGAAGATGAACCAGGAAATGAAGACCATCCCATCTATGAGATACACAATTTTGAAAAAGAAGGAGATGAGCAGTATAACGAAGGGGATGAGGAAAAGGAGGATAACGAAGAATTTGAGACCCAAGGGAAGGGGGTAGGTGGGGAAGAAGTTAAAAAATAGCAAAGGACCCCAAGCCTCATGAAGGAACAGGTAGACAAAGTTAGGGAGAAAGAAGTGGAAAAAATCATCAAGGACCTAGTGTAACAAGAAGTGGAACTCAGCGCATACGTGCTGATGAAGGAAGCTAGGGAGGAGAGCACAAAAAAAGAATACAGTAGCATGGGAGGAGATCCCATTTTTGCTATAAGCTTTCCAAAGGTCACACACATAAGGAGGAAGAGAGAAGAAGCATCACAAGTTCAAGGAATGGGATACATTGATGATCCAAACAAGATGTTGTGTGCATGCTTCCAAGCACCATGCCAATGGAATAAATTCTAGCCATGACTTCATTTGATGAGGAAGGATCATACCCTTAGACAAGGAAAATGTTGTCATGGGCATTTCAGTCCCACATTGATGAGCCAAAATTTGAAGTAAGCCTAGGTGCACTGATGAAAGTTCCAAAAATAAAATGGATAAACCCCTTGGTGAATGCTCAGCAGCTTTAAGATGAGAATATCTACAACATGCTCGACAAAGTCTCAATTGAGGTTGAAGCCAGGATCTTTGGAAGAAATGAAAAGGTAAAGTTCTTAGAGGTAGAGTTGGAGAAAAAGGAAGAAGATCTCATTGAAAATACCAAGGTCTTAAAGTAGGAAGAGCTAATCAACACTCAGTTAAGGCATGAGTTAAAATATGAAATGGTAGGAGTGCATGAGGTATACAAGAAGATAAAGATGATCATAGATGCCATTTTCCTAAAACATCCATACTTAATGCCACTTGCACAAAAGTATGGGTCATCCTTGCAATTCTTGGAGGACTTGACCCACATACTCACTCTGGAGAGGATACCACTTGCCCTAGAATCAACAGAGTAGGTGTTGGTGTGCTAAGAGAAAGAAAATAAGATGAAGGTGGTGGAGATTGTTTCCTAGTACAACAAGATCCTCACCGATATAAAGGTCTCTACACAAACTGTTGAGGCTACCTATGATAGCTACATAGACAGAGATAGAGTGGAAAGTATCCTAGTTTCCACCCATGAAGCGGAACTTTATAAGTTCTAGGGAAAGAACAAAGGGAACAAGGCACATTGAGACAAGATCCTATCTAAGTTAGAAAAGAAATCAGAGTCCATTGAGACCTTATTGAGCTCAATCAAGAATCCGGCAAAAGGAATTGTACCCTCAAATCACTTGAAGGATGGATGCGCTCAAGGATTTGGGAAAAAAATGTGAGGAGATTATGGAGACCAGGAGTGCTAAGGGAGAAGAGCTTAGTTTTGAAGAAGTGAGCACCCTGGTGGGTCACCTCTATCAGCAAGCGCAGAATGAGGTCGACACTTAGGGGAAATTAGAAGATAATTTAAGGAAGGATTTCCCTCTCCTACTCCATATGTAAAAAAGGTTCCCCATTCTTTCATTCTTTTCCCAAATTCTCATTCCTTCATTCTTCCATTCCAACCATCTGTAAGGAGCCACCATTCTTTAATTCTTTATTGAAGAATGTTTTTGGGGATGGAGAATAGGCATACTGTGGGTTGATGTGGGGCCTAAAAAAATCAACTAAGTATAAGAAGGCATGTGGGCATGTGGGACCTAGTTGAATAAGGTTGTATGGGTTGAAAGCACATAGGGTAAGGGTTCTAGAAGGTTTTTGCAGAACACATGACATGTGCATGTAAGGAAAAATGGGTTTTGTACTTAGCCACATTTGGCATCCCAGGTAGCACACGAGAAAAGCATGACCCTTATGGATAAGGTTCCATCCTAGAGACTATGAATTAAAAGGGAATATTTCAAGCATGTGATGGAAGCTTCTAGAATAAATCATTATAAGAAATTGATAACTCATATTTGGGAAGGCATGATTCCATGGAGGACCGCTTCAACACTTGGCAACTGATCTGTATCTTTTGGAAGGCATGGTGATGGGTGCTAAGGCTATATATACAAGTGCCTGGTAGAAGAAAAGGATATAGTTGAAGAGACGTGAAGATTTGCAGATAAAAGAATGGAGGATATTATTGTTAGGGATTAGGATAGCTCTGTGAGCAATAACATATAGAAGGGGATGGGTTCTCATTCTACTTTGTAATATGATGAACATAATATCACTCTGATGCATGATTTGACCCTATATAATTATATGAGGATCTATTATGACCTCAAGGGATGTAATGTGGGTTTATTAACTTTGATAGTATGAATATAATTCTCTGTTATAAATCATTTGTGTTCAATACTTATGCATTTCCTTTCTATATGAATCATATGCATGTGTTGCTTGTTATTTCTCTTACCTGCATACAATGAGATGATAACTATTCCTAAGTTCAAGAGAATGTGGTTTAGCTCTTTTCTATCCTGCATTTGATTATCTGTTCTAAGATGATACATTCTCACAAAACTCACATAAACGAGAGACTCGGTATCCGCACATGCCTCGAGTGATTTCTCAATGCTTACTGGGTGATAGGCCGATGCACATGGTATTCTCCTATTTTGTGAATTGTATAAAAATGACTACAGTAAACATGTCGCTACTACTTTGCATACTTGTAAATATTCTAAGAATTTCTGTAATAATTTTGATGTAAATGGACATACTGATGCCACATGTTGGAAGCTACATCCAAAATTACACGCAAAGCACCAAACCAAGAATTCCAAGAAATTCCATGTCCGATGTTAAGACAGAAGGAGAGATGGAGATTGCAGATGATTTATATGTATAAGAAATGTTGGGTTAAACAACCACTAACATGTACGGGGCACTAGAAGAAGACTATTTGAGTAAGATATTTCAAATCAGAATCCAAATCAAGAAGACTAAGGTAAAAGATTTAGTAGATTCTAGTTCTCAATCAAATTTGATTTCTGATGTGGTTATAGAATAAGTTGGCCTAGAGACTTATGCACATCCACATCCATACCCATTGGGATGAGTGAGGAAGGGTGTAGGAATACAAGTTACAATAAATTGTAAGTTTCAATTTGGGATAAATACCTATTATATTGATGTACTAGAGGCTGATATTATTCCACTAAATACAGTTGATGTTGTCATTAGAAGTCCTTACTTGTATGTCAGGGATGTTGTGTTCATAAGGAGGGAGAACCAGTACTCATGGGTCAAGGATGGAGTCATTTTTAACATCTTGGAACACCAGAGCAAATAAAATAAGGCTATGGTAAGTGCCAACCAAGCACCAAGACTTATTCAAGAAAATCACTAGTTTTGTTTTCTTTCATTGGAAGAAAATAAAAATGGAAATGAGAGCACGAATATTTCTTACCAAAGGATGGATATTTGGATTGAAATTGTCAGTTTTTACAGAAGAAGCCACCAGAGGAACTACTGATCCAAGGAGAAAAACAAACTTCCACTATGTAGTCATCGTATCTACCTATGGATTCACTAGACCTGACCATGGGGCAGTAATGAGAAGAGGAGGGAAAAGGAACAATGGTGACTACAAAAATAACCTACTTGGATAGGATTTATCCAATCCATCTCAAGAGAAAAAGACAAGAAATAATGACTAAACCACTAAAGTATAGGACCTTTGCCATACTTGAGCAGGTTGGAAAAGAAATCTTCAGGACATACTTCATGTAGATGCACATGATATCAAGTTGTAATATCTCGCACCTACTAACGCCATCTATGCATAGAAGGAAAGATAAAAAAATATACCTTATAAAGAGAATGGTACTCAATGAAACTCATAGGAGGATGTAGCACTAGAGTAAGAAACCAGAGATCCATAGGATTCTTAGCAAGTTGAATGAGAGAAGACACCAAGGAAAACCTAGTGGTACTTAAAGGAGAAAGAGAAGGATTTGATTCCTCTACCACTCCCCCAATAAGATTTGGTGGGACCAAAATCCTCCTAAGTAGGGGAGGTGTTCTCCATATGGATCTAGAAAAACATACCACTTCAACATTTCCATCAGCCCTAAGAAGGAGGAAGAACGAAACTAAAGAAAATGAGGTAAATGGAGGTTCTGGACATAACCACTACTCTGTGTAGAGCAATGGTTAAAGAACTTCCTCCCTACACGTCTACGGTACTATAACTTCTAGCTAGCAAGGGTGGCAGTCTTGACACCTTTGAACAGAAAAGAAGAATGGATCACGAATGGATGAGAATTTTAAGCACCCAATTATGTATCTTCCCTTCCATGCACTTTCACATCCCCTAGTGCGTGGAGGACATGGTAGGCCTATAAAAGAAGACAGAAACTGAGGCATTCAAGTCGAGAAACAGACTATTATAGATATATAGTTAGCAGAGATCTTTAGTGCTAGATTGGAATTGTAGCCTAAGGTGTAAGAATGAGAAAGACATGAGGCTTCGCAGACATGAGAAACATAGTATTAGTATTAAGAGAAAGTGACAAAAGAGATTCTTAGTGCTAGATTGGAATTGTAGTAGCAAGGTGTAAGAAATAGAGACAGCAAACAAAAAGGGATGGGTTTACTTTCTGATCTCCTTTTTCCCCTACTTCTTTGGGTAATCTGTAATGTTCTATATTGACTAATAGAAAGAAGATGAGCAATGAAGCATTCGAAGATTGAGAAACAGAGTATTAGTCTAGAGAACTGAGAAAATATTCTTTAGTTCTAGATTTGGATTAATAGGAGCTAGTGTAAGAAACAGAGAAGCAAACATAAGAAGGGGGGGTTTACATTGTTGTCTCCATTTTTCTATTTCTTGTAATATGTATTGTCT
>JAHRHJ020000962.1:0-39494 GCA_019776745.2 Taxus chinensis
ACATTAGAAAATCTAAAAAAATTATAAAATTCAAAAACAAACATTAGAAAATAAAAAAATCCAAAAACAAAAACATTAGAAAATATCCAAAATACAAAAACATTTGTAAAATTTTCAAAAGACCAAAAACATCCACAAAATTGTAAAAACTCAATAAGTAACACAGTTCATCCTTTGAACTATTATCCCAAACGAATGGTCCAACCACCTTATGACTACCAATTTCAAACCACTTCTCCTCACGTGAATCCTTGCTTGGGGAAAATCCGGCTCTCATTGTTTCCTTGTTTGAGGAGACTGACCCAATCCTTTGTACCTCTGCTTGGGGGCACATCTAATCAATCATCACTGTAGAACACGTTAGGGACATGTTTATTGGTTCTTGTGTTGCATTATTAGTGGCAAATTATTAATTGCTTTCTTGTATCTTGATATATTACAGGGGGCATCTTGATTTTATATATCCTGGTGTTCTCTGTAATATTCTTATGTTATCTGATTGCATGTCGTACTGGGGCATCATACTTTCTTGATGGCCTCTGTCTATGCTCTCTTCCATTTGCATATCGTACTGGGGCATCAAACCTTTTTGATGGCCCCTGTCTATGCTATCACGCATATTACAGTCTAGTCATCCTGATCTTTTATATCACGATGCATCCTGTTATGTGCTATATTAAAATTAAGATGCTTTTCGTCACGTGAGTATCTTCCTGCATGATCAACATCTTACTTTGCACCCCATCCATTCACCCATACTAATGCATTCTCCAGTTTGCGAATCCTACTTGATCACCGTTGCAGTTTGCGAATCCTACTTGATGATCTTTCTCAAGTAGCATTCACTATCCAGCAACTCCTTCTCCCCCACCATGATCACCATGTATTTGATCCATTCATTCTCACTTCTCATTTTTACTCCTCCGCCGCTTATACCCATATTACCCTTCTCACCATTCCTGTCCCCTCTCACCCATTGGTATTCTTTCCTTTCACCCGTTTTCTTCCCGCTTGACAATCTTACTTAATAACCCCTTCTATATGGAATCCTCAGTGGAGGTTTACCCTCTCCCTAAGATCTTCCCACTGTAGAAGCTTCTTCACCACCTGCCCTCTCATCAAATAACCATCACCACCAAACACATCTTCCAACTCCACCTCTTCTACTTCCCATTCCCGCATCATTACTCTCACCACGTGGGCATCCCAATTAAGGATTCCCCTCACACTCTCCACCCTCCACTGCATATATTCCTTCATCCATTCATGTTACACTCCTTTGTGTCCTTTCTTTCTTATTATCACCTCATCTCATATCATATACCACTTAGGCATACCTCACTCACTCTTTTCTCATCCTTCCCCAAATCCACCTTATGCCTGGTCATCCTACTTACACGCTCTCGTAGTATGGAAAATTCACTTGAGGGTTCCCCTTCAGTCCATTTTGTCATACCCTATTCCCACCAACTCTAACATCATCCTTCTTCTTCCTCAGCTTGGCGATCTTACTTAACCATTCCAGCCGCATGGCAATCTTACTTAAGACTTCCACTTAAGGTTGATCTGCCCTGTGGCCTTCCCCCATCCCATCATATTTCCCCCATCTTATTTCTCCCACCTCTCATCGCGATCATCTTCTTCACCCTACCATTCCACCCCTATCCCCAATATCATTTTGTCTTTCTCTTTGCATATCATCCCTGTCGGTTGGGTGACCCTACGAAACTTCTCCAGCAGTATGACGATCTTACTTAAGAGATTCTCTTAAGCATGACATGTCATCTTACACTCGCCCATCACTCTCCAATCTCACCATCCATATTTCCTCTTCATTCCCCATCATCACATCTTTTTACCACCACTATCACCCTCCTCTGCTTGGCAATCTTACTTAACCACTCACCCGGCATGGCGATCTCACTTAAGAGTCCCTCTTAAGGATGATCTGTCTCCTTGCCTTTCCCCATCACTACACACCCTTCACCCTTCATTTTTTCTCGGCATTCCCCATTATCACATCCTTTCACCTCCTTTTCGATTCTCGCAAACACCACTTCTCGCTTGACCATTTTTCATCTCCAGTTTTGCTCACATGGCAATCTTACTTAACCACTTCCGTCACATGACAATCTTATGTCAGGGTCCTCCCTACACTTAACTTGTCATCGTGAACTTCTCCCCCGCCTCATTCTTCGTTCACTTTGTTGATCGCTTCTTCCACCTGGTATCTCCTATTACCCACTTTTTCCTCCTACTATTATCCTTTCTCCACATATCTCTTACAACATACAACTCATCTCTTCCACCTACAATCACATTCTTTTCCCCCATTTTCCCCTCCTTGATCCATCATCCTTCATACCGTTTCTTCCCATTCTTTTCATGTCTTGGTTCTTCATCCTCACCTCGTTCATCCTCATCACCCCCATCCTCTCCTCGCTTTCACTTAGTCCCAACTCATCCCTCCCATCTTCTTCACTCTTTCCACTTCATCTTCTCAAATTCCCCCCACATTTCTACCCACACACATATTCGCCATTCTTGTTAACACTCCTATATCATTCTTTCATCATCATCTTCTCTTCCCGCGCTCATAATTGTCAACGGGTTTTCCCTAAAAATTATCAATCCTCATTCCGCACGACCTCATTCACTCCCTTGGACCTTCTAGAGTTTCCCTTCATTCCTTCCCTCCTCTAAGCCCACCACTCATTGGCAACGGGTTTTCCCTAACGTCCCTTTGTTGGCGTTACCCTTTCCAGTCCTCATTCGCTTTCTCTTTTTCTTCATTTTTTCTTTCACCCTTCCCCACCACTCATTGTCAAGGGGATTTCCCTAACATCCCTTCATTGGCATTGCCTCTTCTATCCCCCATTCTCTTTTCTCTCCTATTCTTTTCCCTCACTCCCACCCTTTCTTGTCACTTCTTACCCATCTCTCCATCTCCTCTTTGCCCTCTTCAATATCTTTACTGTCTTCATCATACATCCTTTTTCTATTTTCCCATCATCCTAGTATCCTCATTTCATGCATCTCCACATCTTTTCCAATCGATGTCATTCCTCCCCTCTTTCTTCTTTGAACATTCCTTCTACCATTCCCTTTCCACTTATTACCCCCTTTCTGTATTCCCTTCCTTCTCCATCATTTTCTTTGTTATCCTCTTCTCTCTCCCACCCCTCGTCTTATTTCCCTTCCCCTATATCATCTTCTTCCCCTTTTTCCATCACGTTTCCTCCTTACATCCCCATCGATAACCTGGTTGTTCAGCGTTGTCCTGTCTTTTTTATCATCCCACTCTCCACATGCATCTCCATACGGTCTGTTCCATATTCTTTGCCTTGGTCTTCCTCGCAATGACGTGATTCCTTCAATCTTCTCCTTGTATTCGTTCTATCTTCCTTTCCTCTCCCCTAATTTTCACGTTTCTTTTGACCACTTCCCTTTTCTCTACCACCCCTACCTTTTCGTTCATTCTGTATATGTTTCTCTTCCTTTCTCTCCTCTTTTTCACACTTTCCTCGCCCCTCATAGTTTCTTTTTTTTCTCCGTTCTACTTCTTCTTTTGTCCTCTTTCCATTTTCCTCCATTTCACCCCCTACTCCCACCTCGTTTTCTCCTTCTTATTTATCCTTTCCCATTTCCTACTTTTCTTCACTCTCTCAGCTTATTTCACTTCCACGCATCCCTCTTTACTATCTCTGTTGCTTCCTTCATTTTGCACATCTCTCTATTTCATCCCTTCACCCTCTACTCTGTCATTTTCCTCTTTTTGCCTTGTTTGTCCTTCATCATTCCCTTCTTCCCCTATCATCCCTCTCTCTTATTTCTACCTCTTTCATTCCTTTTTTTCCCCTCCCCTATTTCCCTTACTCTTCTCATAATCAACCCCCAATCCTATCCATTCCCTTTTCTCTTTCCCACACACCCTCACACCTAGCATTCAAGGTCGATTGAATCCTTTCTCCATTTGCGTCGTGCGGTCATTCCAGTCTCTTCCACTCCATTATCATCCTCTTCTCCGCCAAATCCATTTCCTTTCTTTTCGAGAGTTCTGTCGTATATTTCATTCTCGTCAGTCCTCTCGAGGGGGCATCACCACATCTATCCATAATCACATCTTCTCATGACATTTTTGTCTTGGAGGATACTATAACATCCGTCACTCACCACTTTCTATTCTCCCCAACAAACATTCGCTCTACCTTTTAAAAAGTAGATTGAATTCTTCCCCCATACCGTCTACTTTCTTTGAAAGGACACTACTTTCATAGTACCCTTCCAAAGAGGGGCAAATGTAGACACCCCAATTTCACATCTATCCTAAATCAATTAATTTCCCTTCCTCATTTCCCACAAAAATACACTTCGAATTAATCAAATATAATTTGATTAATTATCCATTTCAAAATCTAAAAATAATCTAATCCTCACCACATGTCATTATTCTCCATGTTTTTCCACTATTGAATTAAAAATTCAAATTCAAATCCTCACCCACCATTCGTGGTCCCCACTCACCTAAAATCCTCCACTTATGAATTAAAAATATAATTCAAATCCTCACCCATTCTTCGTTCCCCACTCCCTAATATTCACACATTTTCAAACCATCCACCTAATCTTGCCCACATTTTCAAACCACCCACCTAATCTTGCCCACATTTTCAAACCACCCACTTAATCTTGCCCACATTTTCAAACCATGATTACTTAAATTAATCTAAGTTAATCACTCCCCCAGGCTATAAATACAACCTTACCCCTCCCCTCTAAACACACGGAGAATAAGCTTTCATGCCATATCTAAGTTCTTGCATCCTTTGAGCAAAGAACATCATTTTACCTCGTCCTAATGCCAAAATAGCCTCATAATCCTTTTTCCCATCCAGTGCAAAGTAAGAGGATCGTTGTTGCAGGAAGGTCTTGCTCCGTCTTGAAGAAAAGCACCTACATATCACAAAATCAGGGCTCAATCCAAGTTTCCTAGCCCATTCTGAGGTTTGCTACGGAACGCGAAGGAGGAGGTATGATTATTGGTATTTTACTTCCTTGTTAGTAGTGTATTTTTCATAGCTTAGGGAATATTCAAGTGGTCATAATTCTTTCTAGAAATAGCTCCAAATCATACCAAATCAGTTACATTAGAAAGCTTTTGAGGATAATTTTCATTGCGGGAGTGGTTTAAGTCACTATATACCATATTTCTATAGTGATAAAATGATTAGCCTCATCAATGCCAACTGCCATTATTTACAAACCAATCATGCTTATTTGCTAGCTGGGGGAATGATCCTAGAATACTTAGCCTTGGTATCCATTGGGGACCTTCAATCCTTCAAAGGTCATGCCCTTTGCCAACATATTGGATTTATCCTCTCATCTTCCTCTTTCCCCATCTCTCTTCTCTTCTTCTATAAATGAAAAATGGTATTATTGTAAAAGAATCCTCTCATCCAAATGTAACTAGTTACTTCCTATATTTCTTGAGTCTTACTAAGCATTTTGAGTGTTCATAGAGCATTTGATTTTGAGCTTAAATGTCATCATTGTCACCTAGTGCATGTTCTTCATGAAATAAGCCCTCTCATTGATTGTCCTCCTCATACTTTCCAAAATTAATATTATGTTTATTGTGACATAGTCCCCTTATCTCACCAATGACCCAAAGGCATAACCTATGAAAATATTCTCCTTTTCCTTAATTTATTATCATGTGTTTTATCAAATATCTGAGTGGGTTCTGCTTGCATGATCTATTGCATCATGTTAATTATAGACATAGTGAGATCACCATGTTTAGTTTCAGTTGTTTCCTTAGGTGAGCTTTTAATGCAGGTGGTAACTTCATTAGTTTATTCCTAATGTGAGACTTGTTAGTTAGGTTAAGAAATGCGTTTTTTGTGGAGGCACTATTGATCTCAAAGAGCCAATGTCACCATACCATTAAGATCCATTCCCATTGCATTGATGTTAACCATGCTTAATCCCAAACTCAATATCCTCACTCATTGTGCACATTTTCAACTAGATTCATCAAACAAAATTATTTATGTTGATGTAATTTTAACCCCTAATTTGGGAAGTTCTTATGGAATCGGATCCCAAGGTCTCTAATCAAAAACACTCTCTCGAATTGAAAATTATTTTGAGATCACATCTATAAAAATGGAAGAGATATAATGGCCTTATGTCACTTGCATGCTACACAAAATAACTTGAGCATTTATTTTGGAGGATCCAATGTTTGGCTTATTGTCCAAAATGTTTTTTTGCCACAATGTATCTTTCCATATATCATGTTGATCAATGAAAAAAAAGACAATAATGTATATTTGGAATTTTAAATGTTATTAAAAACAAGGAAACCTAACTTCCACAAAAAATGTCTTGGTTGAAGGTTATAACTATTATTAGATAAAATATTTGTGACTAATTGGTTGTTAAAATCAAAACTTTGTTATTAAACTTGATATTATAAGGTCATTTAAACCATTATTGTAAGATGACTCCTTCCTCATCAATATAAGGCAAGAGCAATCGCATGTGTACAATTCAATGTGAATGCCTTGAAATAGTATTGTTCTCTTATTTAGAGGGATATTTCCAAAAATTAGAGGTCCTTCCTTGGAAAAGTTGATAATGGTGATAGACAATTATTTGGGTTCCAAACCTCCATGCTGCTGAAATTTTGTATTTACCTTAGCTCATGTTCACCTAGGTACTTTATTTATCTTTATTGTATTTATCCTCACTCACTTATGTGTGTGGATATTTATTTTTATTTATTTAGATATTAGGAGATATTATCTAGTTGTTAGGTATAGTTCTTTCCTTGATCTATGGTATTGACTAGATTAGATCCTTGATGTCTAGTTCTCTCCTAAATCTATGGTCTTGACTAGTTCTTTGATGACTAGTTCTTTCCATGATTTATGGCTTGATCTATGACCTTGACTGGTTCTTAGATTGTTATTCCTTGCCTATATAAGCAAGGCCCATTCTCATTGTATTTCATTGAGTTCCATAATAATATATGATATTGCTGCTCATTTGTTTGCAAAGGTTTTATGTAAAGTTATTCTAGTGAATTGCTTTCATCTTATTGATCGTGGTGTTTGATTAGCATCTGTGTTCTTGGCTTGGTACGATCTGGTTATCATTCCTTTTATGGTATCAGAGCTGGAGATTGCTGTTGACATCATCTGTAAGTCTATTTTAAGTTTTCATATTTGGATTTGCCTAATAATGTCATCAGAGGTGTATGAATCATGGGTAAATGCTCAGCCAAGTATTGTTGATCATAGTTGATGTATATCACTTTGAGGTTTTTGATAACACTTCCCTATAGGGACAGGATTGGTTTCTCATCCAGATTAGAGAGTAAACTTTGGCATGAGAGATTTGGACATCTCAATTACAGATATTTGAAGGAGTTAAGCACTCATGGTATGGTAGATGGTCTTCCTAGAGTTTTTTTTCTTGAGGGAGTTTGTCATGGTTGTGCATTAGGGAAACAACACCAAGATCATTTTCCTAAGAATTTGTCTAAGAGAGCTTCTTCACCACTTGAGCTTGTGCATAGTGACTTGATGGTTTTTCCTACCCCCTCTTTCAATGGAGCTAAGTATGCACTTACATTTATTGATAATTTCTCGAGGCATACTTGGGTTTATTTTCTCAAGTACAAAAGTGATGTTTTTTCACACTTCAAAGTCTTCAAGGCTTTGGTCGAGAAACAATCTTCTAGTTGCATAAAGAACCTTCACACTGATAATGGGGGGAGTACTTCAGCAATGAGTTTTCTAAATTTTTGGCAACTCAAGGCATTATTCACCAGCATTATGTTCCTCATACTCCACAACAGAATGGCTTAGCAGAAAGGAAGAATAGAACTTTGAAGGAAATGGCTAACTGTATGATGCATTCTAGAGATTTACCTCCTATCTACTGGGCAGAAGTAGTTAATTGTGCTAACTATATTCAGAATCACACACCACACAGAGCACTTGAGCATTTGACTCTAGAGGAAGCTTGGTCCAACACTAAGCCAGATGTCTCATTTTTTCGAGTCTTTGGGAGCCATGCTTGGGCCTTTGTGCCAAAGAAGAAAAGGAAAGCTTTGGATAAGAAGAGTAAACCCTTGATCTTTGTAGGGTATTGTGAGGACATGAGAGCTTATCATCTTTTAGATCCTGATACACATGATGTTCTTTTTCGAACACATGTTCAGTTTGATGAGCGTTTCACTCCTCATGATTCTTCATCTTCTTCCATTCCTTCTTCTTCTTCATCTCATCTTGAGGATCCTTTCTTTGAGGAGATTGATGAGGAGGTTATAGATGCCATTGAGGATCCTATTCCCACTGATGTTGTCACTATGCCTAAGTGGGCTCGTACTACAGTTTCTGAGGCAACACCTTTCATAGAGGATCTTCCACCCACTAGGCATCATCACACACATTCTACTGGTTCTGGAATTTTGTGTCAGGTAGTTTCTGAGGATCCACAGTATTTTTCAAAGGCTCATGGGATACAGGAGTGGGATGATGCGATGACAGCTGAGTATTCTTCTTTGATGAAGAATCATACTTGGGATTTGGTATCTCTTCCTAAAGGAAGAAAGATGGTTAGGTGTAAGTGGGTATACCGAACCAAATACACAGCTGATGGGTCCATTGACAAGTATAAGGCTCGTCTTGTTGCAAAGGGTTTTTCACAAGTTGAAGGTATTGATTACTCTGAGACTTTTGCACCTGTTGCCAAGATGGATTTTGTACGCCTTGTACTTGCTATTGCTGCATCACAGGGGTGGCCCGTATACCAGATGGACGTGAAGAGTGCCTTCTTACATGGAGATCTACAAGAGGAAATATATATGGAGCAGCCGGCTGGATTTGTTCAGGATTCTTCTCTTGTTTGTAGGCTCTGAAGGTCTCTCTACGGTCTCAAACAAGCCCCTTGGGCTTGGTATGAGAAGATGGATTCTTTTCTTCTATCTACTGGTTTTGTTCATTGCCACTCCGATCATACAGTGTATCTCCAGCATGTTGGTGAGGATATTGTGATACTTGTCTTGTATGTTGATGATCTGTTACTTACTGGCAGCTCTTCTTCCCACATTCAGAGTATTCAGAGGGCTCTTTCTACACAGTTTGACATGACAGATCTTGGGCTATTGCATTATTTCCTTGGTTTGCAGATTTCTTAGACAGATTCAGGGATTCATTTGAGTCAGCAAAAGTACACCCATGATCTTCTTAGGTGCTTTGATATGGCTGATTGCAAGCCAAGTCCATCTCCTTTTCAGTTGGGGTTACTCTTACTTCCACATGTACCACACCACTTTGTGATCCTACATTGTATAGGCAGTTGGTTGGGAGTCTCATGTACTTGACCCATACTCACCCTGATATTTCATTTGCAGTAGGGCTTGTATCTCAGTTTGCACATTCTCCTCATAGTAGTCACTGACAGGCTGCTAAAAGGATTTTGCGCTATTTACAGGGCACTTCCCACTTTGGCCTACACTACACTAGGGGTTCTACTCAGTTGGTTGGGTATACAGATTCAGATTGGGTAGGTTCTATTGATGACAGACGTTCCACTTCTGGCTATCTTTTTTGTCTTGGTTCTTCTCCAGTTGCTTGGGCGTGCAAAAAGCAACAGGCTATTGCACTTTCATCTTCAGAGGCAGAGTACAGGGCAGTAGTTACAGTGAGTCAACAGATTCTTTGGCTTCACCAGTTATTGACAGAGTTTGGATTCCCACAGGATTCACTGACTGTACTTTGGTGTGACAACCAAAGTGCAATTCACATTTCTCACAACCCAGTTGAGCACCAGCGGACCAAGCATATTGAGATACACATCCACTTCATTCGTCAGCACATTCAGGATGGAGTTCTTTGCTTGGAGTACCTTCCGACTCAGCAGCAGGTTGCAGACATCTTTACGAAGCCTTTTGCATCACCTCGCTACCTTGAGTTGCGTGGAATGCTTGGGGTTTTGGAAGTTGTTCTTGGGGGGTGTTCATGAGAACATCTTCCTTCTTCTTCTTCTTTTCTCTTTCCTTTCTAGTAGGATTCTTTCCTTCTTTTGGTTCGAGATTTCTTCATGGATATATTGTACATGAGTACCTCATCAGGCCTAGTTGTCGGGACTCATACTATTTGTGGACATGCCACTTCTATTTTGGCCCCTAGCTTCACTTGAGGGGGGGTGTTAGAGTAGGTATTTACCTTAGCTCATGTTCACCTAGGTACTTTATTTATCTTTATTGTATTTATCCTCACCCACTTATGTGTGTGGATATTTCTTTTAATTTATTTAGATATTAGGAGATATTATCTAGTTGTTAGGTATAGTTCTTTCCTTGATCTATGTATTGACTAGTTCTTTCCTGATCTATAGTATTGACTAGATCCTTGATGTCTAGTTCTCTCATAAATCTATGGTCTTGACTAGTTCTTTGATGACTAGTTCTTTCCATGATTTATGGCTTGATCTACGACCTTGACTCGTTCTTAGATTGTTATTCCTTGCCTATATAAGCAAGGCCCATTCTCATTGTATTTCATTGAGTTCCATAATAATATATGATATTGCTGCTCATTTGTTTGCAAAGGTTTTATGTAAAGTTATTCTGGCGAATTACTTTCATCTTATTGATCGTGGTGTTTGATTAGCATCTGTGTTCTTGGCTTGGTATGATCTGGTTATCGTTCCTTTCAATTTCATCTTGAACTGAGATAAGCAGCTACTACATTTTGAATTGCCTCATGAAATGTTTGATCCTTGGAAAAATTTTTTTAATATTTATATCTTGTTGGGAGGATTATAAGATATTTTTGATGATTATTATTTAGTCTCCTAACTCTTTCTGGAACTCCTAGAATATTCCATAGAAGTCAGCATTTTGTCACCATTGGGGCTTTCATTCCTTGCACCCAAATGCCCCAATTTTGTTCAGATTGTTCCTGAATCAATTTTTATCCTCAAAGGATCAGAAACCACCTCATAAATATTCAATGCTATTTGAACCAACCATATATTATTTATAGCTTTTCCCTAAAGGATTTCAAAGGTTGTTTCCCTCTGCTAGCCAAGATGAGCTTTGATAGGACTTCTTTCATTGAATCTTAAAGTTGTCTGGAATAACATTATGTACTCAAAACATTAGGTTCAACCTTCCACACAAGTGGGAAACACACTTAAAAGACCTTGTTATAAATTTCACCTGTGGACATGGTGAGGGTGAAATCGAGGGTAGGTTAGCTAGAGGAAGGATGCACAGTGTCTGGAAAATTTTCAATTATAGGCTTAATTGTCATGATCAAAAGTTTCAATTTCTCATGCTAGAAATTCTTCGTGAAAACGTTTACTCTCTAATAAAGGTTCAATAAAATAAGAAATATTAATTAAATTGAGCTATATGTCAAACTAATTAGACCTTTATGATGTGACTTTTTACTTCATCTCTTTGGGGCTAATTACAACTCTAGACAATATTTGTTGATAATACACGTAAAAGGAATGTTATAAAGAGTCATCAACAGAAACCATCCACTCAGATTTTAATACATAAATGGATATGGAGAACCTAAGAAAACATAAAATGAGTAAATACAACATTTGAGGGAACAGAAGTTGTAAAAGATTAGAAAGATTGTTAGATTTAAAGTAAACATTTGATGGTGCACAAAGTTGTAAAGATAAGAGATGATACGCTATTAATGAGTTCTGTAAGTGAAAATTGTCAAGGGTCTCAGAGAAAGGCCATTGCAATAGATTTACAATTTTAGTTTATTTTTGTAACCATCCCAATAGTGGGAGTAGTATTTGTAGATGTTGTCAAAGATTTTTAAATTGATAAAACATTGTATGTGTTTTAATTTGTTATGTGTTATAAGGCATTTCATGAGTCCATATATTTGAGCAACTATTGTTACCTTTGGGAGTTGTGAGGTTTATAAAATATATATTTGACACGTCTAAAACTCTTACAAATGTCAATAAACCAATCATAAGTTCCCAAAACCTAAATAATGAGTATATTCTTTCCCAAAATAAATATCAATTATAGAAATTAAACCCTAAAAGATTTAGGCTAAATCCTGAAATCCTGAAAAATACCTAGGATACTACCAGATTAGAATATGAAAAGCTATCTTATAAAACATTGACCAGATTAGTATTATGAAAAGCTATCTTATAAAACGTGAATTTTAGTTGTGAGACTAGTTCTATAAGGTACAAAGTGACCCTAATTTCTTATATTTACAAAAATAAATTTAAACATTTATCTTTGTATATATACACCTCCTAAATGCACATATACAACATTACTAACATGCACATAAGTGTGTTATAACACACTCACATTTTAAATATTTTATTGATTCAAAATTCTCAATCCATAGGCTTGGATTTTCCTGGGATATCAAAACCTAAGGAAGGAGATAATTTGAACATGTAATCCATGATAAATGTGTGTTTTATAAAAAAAACATAACAATCTCATGTGTACACCCCGATTTCTCATGTGTTATAAAGTAATATTCCAAAAAAATTCTACTACAACGTCAAACTTGGTTTTACCTGTGTGACAATATAATTCACTAAAACATGATTAGTTTAATATTTTCATCCTTAATTTCTTTTACTAGTGCATTCTTTTCTTGCCAAAACATATGCATACTTTTTTGTAACAATTTATGATATTTTCATCCAACTTAAAAAAAAAAGGCTTCAACTAAAATCCATTCTACACACATTAAAATAAATAAAAGATTGACTTTTTTTCACAAAATTATGGGGGTGTACACAAATTTTTTTTTTTGAGATGTGTTCACTTTGAAAATTAGTAAAAAAATATATTCATCCAAAAAATATGAAAAATTAGTGGGACCTCATACGTGGTCTTAGTTAACTTTATACAGAAGTAATTTGCAAAATAATTTATAGAACTTAAAAAATGGGGGTACACACACACAACATGTTTTTATCTTTTTGACACAAAAATAGACACAATTTGGGTGCACACCACATTTGACCTTCTTAATCTCCACCATTTTAAAAAAACATTAGTAGTTTAGAAATTAGATTATGAGCACTATGATTCTTATTTTTATCACATTGTCAAATTTTGAGCATATGCATGCCAAATTATTAGTCGAAGTTCAGGTTTTGCTGATTTCAGGAAAAATGTGGCCACTTTCCATGCACTTACCCCATTCCTGATTAATTTTCAAAAAATAATTTACAATTCTTGAAATTATCAAATGCATCATTTCAATATTTCAAGAAATACACCCAAGTTCTTCTAGTGAAATCATCAATTGAACATTAGCACATACTTAGCACCAGAAAATGACCGAGAAGGAAAAGTCATAATGTCACTATGTACATCAAGTTATTTTGGGTGGCATTGTTTTTTGGTGTAAGGCTTATGAGGCTAGTCCATTTTTCATATAACAAACATGGAAATTATTTGTAAGAAAAATAAGAATGGACACTAAGGAAGAGAATCAACATAATTTTGACAAATCAACATTCGATCTGGAAAATGAGTGGCACTAGAGTGAAAAATAGTTAAACAATTAATCTAGGCTACTTGGAGGTAAATAAATAATTTAATTGCTTTCTACCACCTCAGTACAGAGGCTCCAAAGATGATATCACACACCAATGAGGATCCAAATTGATGAAATGTTATATCACACACCAATGAGAGAAACAACAACAATTTAAATAATTTATTTATTGTTTATATGAATTGTCTAGTCAGAGAAAAAAATGCCCATCACTCTCCTTAGAAAAGAAATAATGACAACACTGAGATGTGAATAATTAGAAATCATTCAACAAAAAAACACTATGATTATGTTAAGCACCTAACATGCAACGGTGAAGAAATCCAAAAAATAACACAAAATACTATGCCGAAAATTACCCAGCATCAACACATTCCAAAAATGATGAGACGAAAAAAATGGCTTCAACTGTGGACTAAAACAAGAAGAACCCAATAAGAATAAAACTTGATCAATAATAATAAGAGATTCTATCAAAAATATCATGCAACTAAATTTGCATAAAAAAATATTGTTGAGAGGCTTTAAAGCCTTGATTCTTTCTACAACAATGGATGCTTTGATACCATGAGAAAACAACCAACATGATCTTATACAACCAAACATTTAGATAAACAACCAACAATCTTGTTAAACAAGCCAACAAAGGCTACAACCAAACATTCTCAGATCCTTATGCAAAGAGGGAAAAATAATATAAAGAATTTTATTTCAACACACCTCATGTTTAACATATGGAAACAAGAAAATATATACATTGGACAATGTTGATTGACACTTAGATAATATATGGGAAGGTCAAAAGTAGGAGTAAGTGTAACTCCTCCAATCAAGGAGTGGATATAATTTTTCAACAAGCTCCCAAAATACATGTATGCGAGTTTGAAACAACTCACAAGGTTATTCAAAACAAATAAACATATTAAGCTCCCAATTGAAGCTTATTATAAAATGAACACATAAAATTATTTGTTAGTGATTAACAAAAATTAAACTAAATTATAAAAGTATAGTCAGTAGTTAATCTAAATATGAGGACTAAAATGTTGTATGAATGAAACTAAAATAGAATGGAACAATTGTAATTATTTTTTCTAAGTGAAATAAAACCCTAAGTATGTAAGAGAAGGAAAGGAAATAGATGATTTAGATGATTCGAAGAGATTTTGGTAGGTTGCTGCAGGTCTAGAAATAAAACCTAGAAGTGTACACGATCACTTAGAAGTCCTACGAAGACCAGATCTAGAAGATCTTAACTGACTAGGGTGCCTGCAAAGGTACTGGGGTGCCTCGGGGCACCCTTGTCTCTATAAATTCTTGAAATCTAAATTTTTTATGGTCACATGATAACCCAATACTTATGGTCTGTCTATTGCACTGGATTCGTTAGACTGCGTTGAATGTGGTGAATAACCAAATGATGACATGTAATACAAAAATAAGTATCAAACCCTAGGAAAAATAAAGATGCAATATGAATGGGTCAGATTGACCTCAGTCGCAAAACTAGTGGTTTTATCAATGAGCACTACACTACATTTCAGACCTGGATGTAGTTATGGTGTGTGTGTACATGTCATGCCCTAGGTGTTCTCATATCAGTGCACATTTTGAGAAGTAGCAAGAAATAATAACTATAGAAAATGTAATAGCATGTGTGCATGGAATAGAATATAATTCCCTCCCCCTATGTTGTGTGTGTTGATGAAGATCTCCTAGCCTTGATGCATGACACTATGTGGATGCAAGTGATGCAATGGATGCAACTCTAGATGGAGTGATAGTAGTATGTGATGTTAGGACCCTCATTATGGTCTTATAACTTTATATTTATAGGGTTCTCAAGCTTAATTTCATAATTATCCCTGACATGGTCCGAATGAGGAAAAGGATAAGGATGAAAAATGGCTAGAAAGTCCCCAAAAATAAGTGGGAAAAGAGAAACATAGACTGGGGTGCCCAAGGTGAGACCAGGGCGCCCCGGGGCACCCCAGTACAGACCTAGGCACCCTAATTTTGGGCTAGAATGACGGGGAAGTTGCGAAAAACATGTGGATAAGTATAAAAAAGTATAAGGGAATGAAAAAATAAAATATAATAAAAATATGGCCAAAAAGGTGGGATTAATTAGTAATTTATTCACTTGAGAACCTTCTAAATAGTAGCATAAGACATGGCTAAATAATGCCTAAAGTGCATGATTTTGTGTCTATAATTTTCCCCCACTTTATGTCGATGAGAAGAAATCTTGGTAACATAAAGTCGATAGATATGCGTACCTGATATCCATGTAGAGTGTAGAAGAAGACGTGTCAATAGACTAGACTCAAGCATGGAATGAAAAAAGAAAAATGTGGAGGAGCATGGATTCTAAAGATGAAAAATGCACATAAAAAGTGATGAGAGTGAACCTAGGGTGGAATGCATGTGTGGTTGTTGCTATGTGTAGTGTACCTGCATGGTTAGTAAAGGCAAGTTCCTGTAGTAGTGTTTTTTTGTTTTCATTGCCAGTATTTTTGTTGTTGTTTCCCCCAATTTGATTGCTTGTTTCTCATACGACCGGACCTGTAAGGAGAAAATGATCAAGTAGTTAAATATGTATGCATGTAAAAATGTTGTGTAAATACGCATGTATATAGAAATGTGTAAAGTACGAAAATGTAAAATACATTGAAATAAAAGTATAAATGGAACATGTGCACCTGATCCATATCGAGAGAAAGGGTGTAGAAGGATATCCTATACTATCGTAAGTTTTTTGGGTGATCTCACTCCAACCTGGTTGAAGAAGTATAGGGAGGAAATTCTCTATGTCCTCCAATCTTTAACTGACTTCCTGCAGAAATGTGGGAAGAGATCTCTGTATTGTCCTAGTTTTTTGGGTGATCTAATGCCACTGGACGAAGTAGTGTAGAGAGGTACACCCATTGTAACCCCCAAGCTTGTAGTTGCTCCACAAAATTTCTAAAGGACACCATGTCTTATAGAGGCCATGTGTATGGAGTTTGTAGAATGGTTTGAACTTACTCATTGTATGTAAATCCATAATGCCAAAGGAAGAAAGTGCATTGTACTGAACTGGTGCAAATAAATTTTGTTAATAGAAACATTCTCAATGGTGCCCCCCCCTCTTTGGGGCCACATGTGACATCGCTGAAAGGATAATACAGCCCCAAAATAGGACCAACTGCACTCTGACCTATAGAAATTTTCCCTACAGGGGGAAATGGGGAAAACTCTTGGTAGATACCAAGTTACACACAAAAGGGTATGGCTAGCTAAACAAGTGTTATTCCAAAAACACATGCATGCAATAAGACATGTGTAAAAGACACAAATAATGTAAGAACTACCAAACAAAGTAGTGTAAACATGCAAAGAAAGTAAGTAGACCACACAAAGTGGTTTGTAAACATGGGACATCACTCACGATGTTGTAAAACACGCAAGGCCATGGTGGTTGCAAACAACAGTCAAGTGTGCACACAAGCAAAGGAAAAAGCCCGCATACAAGGAAAACAAAGCAGACAAATATAAACAAATAGAAATTCATGGAAGCATGTAATCCTACAAAACAAGTTTTGCACATGGAACACCCGTTAGCATGTTAGAGTGATAATCAATATGTCAAAATCATGTATGAACAAGTAGTATAAGATGTTAAGTACAAAATGAAACAATATCACCTGGATAAGATGAATGTGGATACCCCCAGCGACCAGTATAGGAAAGGTAGAAGGAAAGCATTCATGTCGCGTGTAGAATCTTGTATCTGTAATCAAACTAAACAAAGGTGTGAACGTGTATGTGTGTATGATAATGACATATAGGAAAGTAGTCTAATATGTGTAATAAAGTGAGCATGCAAAACACTAGTAAGAAAAATTAAATGCCCCTAAGACCATGCAAAATGCTATGGATGGATGGAATGGAATGCAAGATGGAATGATAGGAGAAACATGCCCCCTGAGTGGATGGAATGTGTATGCAATGAGGTTCATTTTGTTTTCCCCCTTAGCAGTCAAGAATGAACCGTAAATGAGAGTGCGTCATCGAAAAATGGTCGAGTAGTTTTAGTTGTGTCTAGTGCGTTGTGATGAATATGTATAGATGGAATGGTGATGAAATGCGACATGTGTAGAGATGTTTGTGAACCTTATAGCCGGAGTGTATATCACGACTTGTTAATAAGTGATGGAGGAGTGATGATTTAGCCCTAAGCGTATATCATTTAAGATGAAAGGATGAAGATGGGTGATGATGTAGCCTACAACGTATGTCACTATAAGATGGAAGGAGGGAGTGGTGATGTAACCTAAGGTGTATACCACTAAAAAATGTATAGAATGGGTGACAATATAATCCTAAAGAATATGTCACGAATGTTGGAAATGTCATGTGAAGAAAGGCCACATGGAGAGTATAAGGTCCATTTGATTGGTAAAACCTCAGTAGTCGAGTATGGACTGAGGAAATAAATTACATCATAGGGTAGGTGAGTGCAACGCGTATAAAAAATCATATTATAAACGGCCAAGTGATGAATAGGGTATGTAAATGCATGCGATGTGGGAAATGAAATATAGGATGTGTAGTGTGTGTAGTATGTGTAATGTGTGAAGTGTAATAATGGGTGTAGATATAGAAATGGAATACGTATAATGATAAAATGTAAATCTAGATGCACTAGTAAATGTAATCTAGCATAGTATGTAGAACATAGATAATGTATAAATGCACCATGTGAACAATGCAATAGTAAGGATGTGTAGCGTGTGTAGAATATGTAATATGTAAGATACAATGATAGGTGTAGATAGAAAACAGGATATGTAGTGATAACATATGCAAAGCTAGACCGATATATAATGTAACCTAGCGTAGTATGTAGAATGTACGTGGAAATGCATATGTAAGTATATGTATAGGTTATGTATGGATGGCTAAATAATGTATGCATTAGTGTAGGGTAAGGAATAGTATAATGTAGAAGGTAAGGAATAAAATGTAAAACTAGAGTCATAGATAATGATGACTAGTATAGAAAATGTATGATATGAAAATGCGCAGTGTATAATGTGACTAAGTGCATAGATACCGTAATGAATGTAATGCATAGATGAGGACTAATATAAGGTATAATAAAAATATAATTAATGGTGTATATGTAATGTATAATGTATAAGGTGTAGTATGTGGGGCTCAGTGTAATGGCAATCCCTTAAAAATCATGTGTGAACCGAAGCACAAGAGTGTGTCATCAGGTAATGCTGGTGCGAAAATGAAAAATGAGAATGCCTATGAAAAAAAGACTAATGGATGATGATGCGCATATGTTAGAGTGAGGGGGGGATGAGACGCGATGTTGCCCTAAGCGGGTGTGCATGAAATAACCAATGAGGGTGAAGGGTGTAGGTCCCTTTACTAATGCTAGTGATGATATAAACATAGGGCCAGGCTCAAGTAATGGTGGTATGGTATACAAAAACTACACGGGGGAGTGAATTTGATATGCATACGATGGATGGGTATAAGATGAATATCATGGTGTAGTAAAGTTTGTGGGAAAGGGAGATCGAGGCAATGTCATGCATGAAGAAGAGGATGATCCACGTGGAATAAAGTGAGGTGGTGAGTGGTGGTGGGATGTGGTAGTGGTGCTAGGAATAGTCCTATGCTATTGTGTAGGAGTAATGGGATGGAGCGGTTGTGGAGAGGATAGTTGAAGAGGTAAATAGGTGTAGAATTCATTATGGGAAACACCATAGGAGATGTGGAAGAAATAAGAGAGGATGGAAGAGCAATGGGACCAAAAGGAGATGATAATGAAGGTGAAGGAGGGATGCCATGAATGGAAACAACTTGATTGGTGTAAATGAAATTAGAGCGCATGTGGTTCATGGAAATAATATAATGGGATTGAAAAATACAATTAAGACTAAGAATCAGATCACATCCCTCGAGTGCTTGACCAATGTGGAAAGGGATGAGGAGAGTGAGAGGTCCAACTATGAAATGTAACTTAACAATACCATAAGGTTGTTTGAATGGATATTGATTTACGATGGAGGGTAATCGATAGATCGTTAGAAAGACATGGAACATGCGTTAATGTGTGAAGAGGGATAACACTTAGTGTTGTTGATAAATGTTGATCCAAAAGATGCTTGAATATATAAATGATTGGATGTGAACATGGCATGGTAATCAGTGTTGGAGGAGGAGATAACTAGTGTCGAAGTAGCAATGTGAGCAATGAGAAAGTCGAGAGTTCTTGGGGGAGAAGACATTGTATGACAAACATGGTTAGAAGAAGAAACGATTTGTTTGGTATCATGTTTGGGTAGCAGGTTGTTAAAAAATTGGAGTTTTTGGTTTATTATTGGTAGGGACGGATGTTGGAGATCCTGAAAGCTCAATGTGACCATTGTCGAGTAGATCTTGAATGAGATATCAGAGCTTGAAACAATGATAAGTTGAATGCCTGACACATTGGTGATAATCACAATAAGAATAGTCATCAAAGTTACGCCCTTTGGGTCAATATGTAAAGGTGATGATAAGGTTATGAGATTACTATCGATAAGTTGTAGAAATAAGATGCTTGGCAGTGTACTAAGCTACATATATGGCTGAGATCATAATTCTTTAGTAGTGGTGACCACATTAATAACAATTTTTTGATAGCTTGATTTAGGTTTAGGTGCTTTGAATAATGTCTATCTTGGAAGGTAGGCAAAGGACGTATGTGAATCATGGTACTTGAGATTACCTATGGAGAAAAATTTTAGTCTCGTGAATCTTTAGAGCATGACAAAGTTGATCAAATGACAAAAAAGTCTCAAAGAGTACACTATCATGTAGAGGTGGCAAGAGAATATGAACGAATAAATCCTGAAGTTCTGAGTCTGCAAGAACATTGGTAATCTTAGCTACATTATTCTTATACTATAAGACATAATCAGGGAAGCGTTCATTGGAGCCTTTTTTAAGCTGGTCTAGTTGGGTGTAAGAGAGTGTGGAACCGATAATGATAGAAAAATGTGTGAGAAAAGCATCAGCCAGATGCGTAAAAGAAACAACCGAATGGATGGTTAAGTCATAGAACTAACACATCGCATAGTCTTGCAGGTTACGTGGAAATAACTTGGAAAGGATAGTATGATCATCGATGTAGTTGAGACATGAGACATGAAAAACATGAAGATGTTCCTATGGGTCATCATGGCCTTTAAAAATGGGAAATTTGGGAGAGATGAAGTTAGGTGGGAACGGGTAAGCAGAGATTACTGGTGCAAAGGGGGAATGTAATAAGGATGTGGAGTCAAGTGATAGAGGTCCTGTTATCCCAATTTTCCCCCAGGTAAAATTGGTCAAACACACGACCCCGCACAGAACAAAACTAGGGTTGGCTCTGTCCTGAGAACTCACATTCAAATCCAACAATCATGTAATAATGAGACTCTAAAATGGAGGAAAATTGAGAAAACATGACCTTGTGTAGGAAGAAATATAAGGGTCGCTTCTGTCACACACGAGCCCACGTTTCAAATCTAACGATCAAGGTGTAGACATGCTTAAAAATAGAGAATAAGAGTGCCAAAGAAATAAGAGTGCCACGATGCAAGAATAGCCAAGAAAACAAGGTAAGGAAACAAGAACCAAAGAAGCAACATCATCACCACACCCTCCCATACTACTAAATGGGTGGAGTGACACTGCTATATGAGTTGTCAAACAACTAATCGAACAATGAAAAATTAACACTGGGATTCACTAGAATAGCTCCCCCATAAGAGAGACTGTCAACATTCCTAAAAGTGTAGAAAATACAGATACACAATCTCTCAACAAACAAGAGAGATATATCACACATGATAAATAAAAATTCTCAAAAAAGGATAATTACAATGGATATGGTATAGAAAGTGGAGCAAGAGGATGAATGGTGGAGGAGCCACACATATAGAGTCCTCTTAACGAATGCATATGTCACTATCATGAGTGATCAGAAATCCACCCAAAATCAACATGTATGGACAAAGAAGATTCTTGCATATGATTCGGTGGAAAATACACAATGAGATCCTGCAAAGGAACATCAGAATATGTGCTACACCGATTATGTTTGATAACTGAAATATCAGGTTTCTCAATCTTGAGTCAAGGTGCAAAACTCATGTGTAGCTCATGATCCTCAAAAAGAGTCAAGTGAACAAAAATAGGAGCTCTATCAATGTGTGATCCCGATGAAGTACCTTCTCAAAAACCAATGCCGTGGCAAGAATTCCACTTAATAGGAGGAATAGGGGAAGCAATACCCTATAAATGTATACCAATACCTCCACCAGTAAAACTTATAGAATGAAGAATGAAAAAACCAAATGCAGTGGCATGATTATTAAAAGAGCTAGGTAGGTAAGAATAAGGAGATAATGTGGGATACATAGAGTGTGTAACTGTAATAGGAACATATGTGAAAGAACATACAGTAACAAGCCTAATAGGATTAGGAGCATCAACAACAGGACTAGACTAAAAAATTGACATATCAAGGTTAGTGGATGTAGGATCAATAGATACAAGTGGAATAGGAGTAGGGACATGTGAGTCCCCAAAATGAGGGTAATGCTGCAGGATAACAAGATTTTGCTGTAGGGAGTGTATGAGGTCATATTTTCCATAAATGAGGGAATGCATAAGAGAATTTTGATTTTTGAGAAATCTATTTTCTTCCAAAAATTTGACCATGTCTTATTGAATGGAACAAATTTCACAGAACATCTCATTCTCACACTGTAAAGTAAATATGTTAGAGCATGAATCCATGAAAAATGTAATAGCACAACACCCAGAAAATATAGGATGTTAGGCTCTGCCGAAAAATGTGTCCAAAACATTGTGTAGTCCTTTTTTTCTTATATCCTAGCTTCAGACCAATACTATGTGAGAAAGAAAGAAGAAAAATATTTTCTTGTAAGGGGGTTTGACCACCTGTCAAACTAGGCCTCACCCTTCAGTCTTCGACACTCGAGAAAAAAAGAGCACCAAGAATATACTGTGCAACAGACTAGATAATGGGGGTTTGGGGGTGGAAACCCCCAGTGACATCAAGGATATCACCCCTTGTGCGATCCTAGTTGCGATATGGGACAGCACCCCCAAAGAAAAACATAAATTAACCTTATAAACGATTGTTGAAATGGCCCAAAAATTAAATTTTCACAACAAAATGAACCCCCAATACTGCTTATAATTACACAATTTTATTACAATATTTCCTAGTTTTAGAAAAAAGCTCCAAAATAATTCCCCTCTATAACTAAAATACTCCCTTTTATAAATAAAGCACTCTTCAAAAATAATTTTTTTTTGCGAAAAATGGTTTTCAACCTCTACTTATAAGGCTTAAATTCAGAAATTTCACCAGAAAAATTACCTTTGTAAAAATATCCCAAAAATATATATTTTTATGTTGCCCAACTTGTCAAGCTGATTCAACCTAACTCGACGAGTTGGAAGCAAGGTGGCGGTAGAGTGCTAGGGGAGCTGATGAGTTGGGGTGGTAGGCAAGTAGAGTTGTACAACATATGATTTGGAAAAGAGTGAATCGAACCCACATCATTGCACTGCCCATCAAGAGCTCTTAGCGATACACCATGCTTTTGCACACTGTCATTTATTTGAAATATGTTTTTTATATTTTTACTTCATAATAAGTAAAAAATAAAAAAGGAAAGGCCTGAATTAGGGTTTTAACCATAATCTGCCAATGGAAGTGAGTCATTTAAGCTAAAAAGCTAAGTTATATTGAACCACCAAGTTACTATCACACAGGGAAAACTAGAGCTAAGTAAGAAGAGCCACCATAGAGCAAGGTAGAGCCACCAATGAAAAAATAAAAAATCACCACCAAAAAACATCTGAACAAGGTTTAATCACAACCGAGCTACCCAAAGGTCATGAAGAATCTACTACAAAGAATAAAAGACTATCGAGAAAATTCATGAGATGAGATCTCAATTCAATGAACGATGATCTAGAGATCAGATCCAACCAAGAAAATCTATCACCAATCCCAAGAGATCCGTCACTAATTTTAACACTTCTAGCTGATTTTATAACATCTCTATTCTTCTCCTTTCTCATTTTCCGAGATCTCCACTAGCTTGGTTGTATATTTACCTCAACACTTTTTTTCCTTGGTTGTTGAATATGAGGGTGACTCAAAAGATTAAGAGCTAGATCCCGGGTAGCACCACCAGCCACGAAAAATGTAGAGAAAAGATCAAAAAAATTGACCAGGGAAAACCAACTGTTGGAAAACATTTCCTCATTCCTAGATTAGTGAACTAGTACTTAAGAAAGACAAGCAACTTGAAATATGAAGGGTTTATGGTACCTTGAGATGATGATGATGATGGACAAACAAAAGATGATTCTTCTCCACAACGTTGCAAGCTTAAGTGACCTGAAAATCAAGCAAGAATCAACAGAGGAAAATGGATTAGTAGATATATGGGAGGGTTTTCCGACTAAATTCAGTCCCAAGAAGTAAGAACTTCCTAGGATGGATGTCAAACCCTCTTGTTTGATAAAGATAGATAAAATAAATGATTGATAAATGGATCTTAGTATAAGTAGCATAATCTGAAATAAAATAGAACTGAAATGTTGAATCTAAGATGATAAAATAGATATGATCTAAAGATCACAAAATAAATTCAAACTTGACAGGGGTCAACAGTGACCCGAGACTGTAGAGGTCTAGTCAATTCGACTAGGGCTGGTGGAGCTGAAACAATGATACCAAAATGTAGATCTGAAAGCTCTGATGATAGATTTAATGCTTATGTACACTGAGATGATCTAAAAGGAAGAAACCTACAAGAGTTATGGAATAGGAGGATAAACATAAAGGATGCAAGAAAATTAGAGATCTGAAGGGTAAATGTTGAAAATATGGGTCTGGTCGACGGTGACTAAGCTGGGTCGGAGACGAACTGGGGACTGAAAAAATGATCTGAGATGAAAAACTGAGATGGTAATGACAAGGATCTGAGGCTAGGTGGATGCAAGAAACAGAAACATAGATGGCTGAGGACCAATGGATAGAAGAAACTAAAAAAATGAGAGGGTTAGGTCAATGATGATCGTAGACATTGTCGATGATGACTGGGGACTGAGTTAGAATTGGATGAAGATGGATGGGCTGAAATGAAGACCTGCAGACTAAAAAAAAGGGGTTGAGGCTGAGAATCCCTGATGAAAGCTAAACCTACACAAGATGTTAGATGACTAATATGGATGATAAAATAACAATAATGAAACACACAATGCATGCAAGGTAAAAGAGATCTCCCTAAATCATCCAAAATGAAGCACAAGATCTCCAAGAGGATTCCAAGATGGTTGTGATAGCTACAAAGGACACTCAAGAATGAAGGAAGATCACAAGAAAGCTCAAAAATCTACAATGTTGCATCCTTGAGAAAGGAGGGGGTAAGGGTGGACTTTATAGGGTCGATGGTGACCCGGATGGGTCACCTCCGATCTTGGGAATCCATCCATTTGGGTGGTGGAAAGGGTGAAGGGCTCAAGACAAAGGATCCATTAGGAGTGGGATTAGGGTTTTAGGATACTTGAGGATGGGGTTAGGGATGCATAGGGAAGTATAAATGGGTAGGTGAGAGGTGAAATGGAGTAAATAAAGGCAATAAGTGGAGGAAAACATTAAATGGGGGTGGTTGAGAACATAGAAAGGATAAAATGGAGGAATCTAGAGATAGGAAAGAAAATTAATGATGAATTAGTAGTAATTAGGGATGATTAGGGAAAGTTAATGGGAGATTAATTAATAAAATGGGGAAATAATAGCATATGGATGGATTAAAGGTGGGAAAATGGTTATGTGGGATAAATTGAATTTAGGAAGGGAAAGTCAATAGTTCAAAAAGATGACAGAGAATGAACATGGGGTGAAGGGAAACGATACCAAAAATTGGTGTCTACATTTTCCCCTTTTTGTTGAGTGGTTTGCATTGGGAAATTCATGAGACAAAAATGAGAAGGATGAGAAAGATAATTGATTAGGTGTTCCCACTCAAACCGACACAAAAGGAGGCTGATCAAAAGTTGGAAAGAGATAGGTGAAGAAGCATGAAAAGGATGAGAAAAGAAGATGAGGAGATAAGATATCCTAGACAAGGATAAACAAGAACTAAAAAGGTAAATAAAAAATATGGCAGTGATTTAGGAATCAATGGTAGGGAAAAAAGTATGACCTCAATTCAAGATAGAACGGAAATGTCCTATGGACCTGTGAGTAAAAAACCACTACAAAATGGAGGGAAACCAAGGGGAATCTGCTCAAATGGATGTGTAAGCCATGGGATCAATGGGTCAAATCCAGACACCAAGTATGCGTAAACAATGCAAAAAATGGTGAGACAAGGGTTCACGAAAAAAGGAAAGGGTGGGAAAAAGTAAAATGTGATATCTTTCTGATAGGAGCAATAAAAAATATGCATTATAGGTGGGATGAAAAGGAGGTAAAATAATGGTGCCCCAAGAAAGGGAACATGAGAGATGGCCACAAAGGTAAATAATGATGTGATAGATGAGGGAACCTAGGTGGGCGCAAAAAGGATGTGACGATGAAAGACCACTTAAGGAAAAAGTGGAAGAAAAGATAATTTTGAAAGGAAAGGATTGATTAAAAAAAGAAAAAGTTTGACAAAAAATTAGGGTCATGGAATAATACAGGGTTGGGTCGATGGTGACTAGGATGAAGTGATGGTGACCCAAGGGGGTCAGTGAAGACCAAGGTTCGGTTGGCTATATAAGCCCCTAGGTTCAGCAAAGAGGCTCATTTGCATCGTGCAAAGTGATGATTGAGAGATCTAATTTATAAAGATAAAGTGATATTGAGAGTGAGATGGAGGTGGAGGAGAACTGAGGAAGCACCAGAGGACCCGCATGATGGTAAGTACCTAAATCCTAGCTTGTTTTAAAGCATTTTTGTGTTTTTGAGTCTTTAATTTGCATTTTTGTAATTTTTTCATCTTGAAATAAGGATTGGTCTGCGGCGACTGGAGATGGTCACCATTAACTGGGCCTAAAAGGGTGTTAACCCAAGCCTAAAGGTGTCGACCCAACCTGGGTCAGTGTCAACTAGGAATGAGGATGATGGATTTTTTTATTTTTGATGAAATTTGGATGATGAGAGATATGATGTTTGTGTGATTTGATTAGTTTTGTAGGCCCGAGAGACCCTATACTTGAGAGATAGAGTACCCGTTCATTATATGATCATATTAGGGGTGATATCATGTAGAATTTGAGTGGGATCACTTAGCAATAGTAAAATTGGGTAAATTTTTACTACTAGTGGATTCCACAAGATGTGGGCCCTATGATATTACTAGTGGAGAGATGGGATGTGCATGTATAGGAACATTCTGGTTTAGGATAGGTGAGATGACATGGTCACTCTTGAGGATGTATATCACATCCTTAAGATTGCCGATACAGGGTGAAGAAGATTCAACCTGATTACATTGAGATATATATTAGAGGGTGATGACACGATTGTTTGGATTTGACACCCCATATATTCACATTTACATCTGGGAATTTTCATATGAGATAAGATATGATCATGGGTGTATCGAGGAGTCATTTGAATTTTTTAGTGATGATGGCAATATCTGTTATGTACCACTTCCAGATTCAGGGGGTGTGAGGTTGACTATGGACATTAGCAGGAGTCCTTGCAATGATATTGTGGATCACAGGAAAATATGTATTTTTTGGCATCAACATTATTGGCATATTGGTATAATGAGCTTGTGCATGTACATAGAGGGAGGAATGGAAATGGAAATAGTTTTTCTCCTACATTTTGGGTGTATGAGCACATAGTAGTGATCAAGCCACCAGGACGTATAGCATGGGTGAAGGGTGATCACATTGAGTTGGTAGTTGGATTTTAAGATGGTGAGCATCCAGAACTAGGATCATGGTTACAATTTTCTGATAGAGTTTGCAACATGGTATGCATATAGAATTGTAAAGCTTGATATAGTTCAGGTTAGATGACATCCATACTGTGATTTCCCTGCATAGCCCTTGGATTTGATATGGATTTAACATGGATGAGAAATATGATCCAGGTGTAGGGGCGGAGGCTTTACATGATAAAAGCCATTTAGTTTGATAGAGTTAGATTAACATTTTAGAGTGGTACAAACATTGAAGCCATAAGATCCTAATATATAGAGAGTGAGATGAACTTAGATAGATATCTACCCTGTCCCGACATGGCCGATCCATTAGAGAAGGTAAGAGCGCCATGGGATGATGATGATTAACATAGGAGTTGGTTTCAAGATTTAGATATTGGATGAACACTACTTGGGTAACTCAAATGGTGGCCAAGGGAGCCATGGGTGGAGATGAGGAGGAGGTTCCCATAGAGGATATTGACAACTCCAATGAGGTGAGAGGGAGATGATGGAGATGAGGTTGTAGAGATGACAACACAAGTAATAAATGAGATATCCGTTAAATAGAGAGAGGATCCACTACATGATAGGAGCATGAGGTAGCTCACCAGGATGCATTGAACCTACTATTGAAGATGGTACAAGGCTCATTGCAATAGAGGGATCAGGTATAAGAGGTGGCAAGAGGCATATAGAGATCTGATTTGGAGATCATTCACAGATTTGGGATCATAGTAGTGGATTCAGGTAGTGGTGCTTTGTCCATAGAATACAAAGAGTAGGGTAGATGGATGGCATGTCCAAGTTATAAATTAAGCCCTGAGTTTGTACACATCACTAGCAGCCAAGGCTTAATATTATGAGAGGATTTTGACACATAGCTAGCCATGGACACTAAGATATGATAGAGTATCTAGCTATATAGAGTAGAAGAAGCAAAGTGGTGCAATGCCATCTTGGAGTATAAGAGCATGACATAGCCATGATGAGATGTGGGACAAACAGAGAGGTGATGAGGTACACTTGGATTGATCTAGGAACCTTCCCCAAGATAGGAAATATTTTAGGATTACCTGGATGTACAATTTACCAATTTAGATGATGTATATACTTTGAGATATGAAACTTAGAGGCATGTAATTTATGTATGTATTGATGTATTTTGGACTTCTGATTTGATATGGGATATGTATGGCACACATCGTATGTGGATATTTAGAGGTTGAATATACTTATCAGATATATATATACATAGGATGATACTATCTCAAGTTGTTAGGTACACGTACAGTTCACACACAGATCCATATGAACTATATCTCTTGTATAGTATATATTTATGATATCATTAAGGATTTATCATAAATGATTAATGAATGATGTGATAGCCATCATCAACATTCTTGATGATGTTGATGTTGGCATATATAAGAAAAGTTAAATCAGACTAACATAATAGATATAATCATCATACATAAATCATCTATCATGTCATAGCAAATTATCGAATGTCCATATACATGAATATAATGTTTGTCTCAAAAATATATACATCATTGATACAAAATATTCCATCAATGGCATCAGTAAAAAATAAGCCTTCATAAGAGGCATGCATCAAAGGTACATATATTCGTTAGTATACAAAAGATAAAGAGAAGCATCCATGATTCTCACCCTCTCCTGGGATGGTTGGCCTATGGCTTGGAGGAGGAGGATGCTACTGATGAGATGGCCCAGCCAAGCCTGCCACACTCTATTGTACTGTGGGCTGCTGCACTAATCTCGCTTATTGAGAGGTCCTCTAAAACCTAAACCTAGACCTACTCACATCCAATTGATCAAATGGTGTAATTCTCAACTCCTCAGGAACTGTCTTATAATATGTGGCCTTCTATGTTGGGGTTAAACCATATAAGAGTGTTGCACAAATCTATAATTAGATAGAGCATACAAGCAATGAATGCAGAAATAAACTGGAAGATAAAATAAACAAGAGAAAGAGAACACCAGATTTAATGTGGTTCACCCAGTGTGGGCTACGTCCACCAAGAAATGACCAATATTATTATTTAGTGCTTTATAGAGGAATTACAATGAAGATCTGTTGTCTTCCAACACCTCACTGGATGTTGAATGTTTTTCCCTCACTCAACTACTCTTACTTTCTCACCAAGAAAACTAACTTGCAAAAAATTACTATTTTATTCGCTCATACCCTCATACAATGCATACATGCATATATATCTATTCCGGGTAACTAACTATGCTTTTACAATCAATAAATCATCTTTAAAGCAAGAGATTTATTCTAATTCTTGTTTAAAGAAAAAAGCACCATCACACAAGTGATCGATGTTGGTTCTTACCTAGCTGATGAAGATAAAATAAACAAGAGAAAGAGAACACCAGATTTAACGTGGTTCACCCAGTGTGGGCTACATCCACCAAGAAAATGGCCAATATTATTATTTAGTGCTTTATAGAGGAATTACAATGAAGATTTGTTGTCTTCCAACACCTCACTAGATGTTGAATGTTTTTCCCTCACTCAACTACTCTTACTTTCTCACCAAGAAAACTAACTTGCAAAACAATTACTATTTTATTCTCTCATACAGTCATACAATGCATACATGCATATATATCTATTCCGGGTAACTAACTATGCTTTTACAATCAATAAATCATCTTTAAAGCAAGAGATTTATTCTAATTCTTGTTTAAAGAACAAAGCACCATCACACAAGTGATTGATGTTGGTTCTTACCTAGCTGATGAAGATAAAATAAACAAGAGAAAGAGAACACCAGATTTAACGTGGTTCACCCAGTGTGGGCTACATCCACCAAGAAATGGCCAATATTATTATTTAGTGCTTTATAGAGGAATTACAATGAAGATTTGTTGTCTTCCAACACCTCACTAGATGTTGAATGTTTTTCCCTCACTCAACTACTCTTACTTTCTCACCAAGAAAACTAACTTGCAAAACAATTACTATTTTATTCTCTCATACAGTCATACAATGCATACATGCATATATATCTATTCCGGGTAACTAACTATGCTTTTACAATCAATAAATCATCTTTAAAGCAAGAGATTTATTCTAATTCTTGTTTAAAGAAAAAAGCACCATCACACAAGTGATCGATGTTGGTTCTTACCTAGCCGATGTCAATCACTTCTTAACCGATGTTAGTTTCCCCTTGATCGGTGTCAGTCACTGTCAAAACCAGTAACATGTAAAAGAAATCTTCTTGTGAAGTAATTAAGCTCCACACTCAACAATATACCACTTGGAGATTAATTGCTTCATTGTATTGTGCATCACCATCCTTGGTTCCTTTTCCTTGGCCCATTTCTTCCTCTTCAAGTCTCAAACTTGAAGACCAAAATAAGTGGAGTGAAGCTCCAACTTCTCCCTTACCAATGGCTTCATTATCATATCTGCAGGGTTCTCATCCATATGGATTTTCTCTAACTTCATATGCCCATCCTCTAGCACATGTTGTATGAAGTGATATGTCAAATGAATGTGTTTCGTTATTGAATGAAATGACGAGTTCTTTTCCAGATGGATCATGCTATGAATATCATTATATAATCCATAATCCTCTTACTCCTCACCCAAATCTTTCATGAACTTGATCATCTATATCATCTCCTTGCTAGCTTTTGTAGCTAAAACATACTCTTCCTTTGTAGTAGACAAAGCCACAACCTTATGTAATCTCGAAATCTAGCTAATTGTCGTTCCAATCTAGTGGTACTCCTCCTACCATACAAATCTCCAGCCTTATTTGAATCAACATATTTGTGTAAAGAAGTATCTGACCCTCTATAGCATGAATCCATGTTGGATGTCCCTTTCAAATACTTGAGAATCCATTGGATTGATTTCTAATGTTCTTTACCTGGATTATCCATAAACCTACTCACAACTCCCACTGCCTGTGCAATGTCTGGTCTAGTACAAATCCTGGCATACATAAGACTTCTTACTGTTGAAGCATAGGGAACACATGCCATGTACTCAACCTTCTCATGTGATGAAAGACATTGATCTTTGCTCAATTTGAAGTGTCTAACCATAGGTGTACTAACATGTTTTGAATTTTGCATGTTAAACCTTTCCAACACCTTATTGATAAAAGCTTCCTGAGACAAATACAACCTCTTTTTTTTCCTGTCTCGGTGAATTTTCATGCCAAGGATTTTAATTGCAGCTCCCAAATCCTTCATTACAAATGTGTGAGCTAAAATTTCTTTAAGTTTACAATTGTCCTGCATACTAGATCCTACAATCAACATATCATCCAAATACAATAACAAAATAAAATTTCTCCCATTTTAAAAGTTATTAAAATAAACACAATGGTCAGATTCACATCTCATATAACCATGCTCATGAATAAAACTGTCAAATCTCAAATACCATTGCTTTGGAGCTTGCTTGAGCCCATATAGGATCTTTTTCAATTTGCACACAAGTTTCTCCTTACCCTTGACTTCATAACCAAGAGGCTACTACATATAAATCTCTTCCTCCAAATCACCATGAAGAAAATACATCTTAACATCAAGTTGTTCTAAATGCAAATATTCTGTTGCAACCAAACTTGGAACAATACAAATATAACTCATCCTAACTATATGAGAAAAAATCTCATCAAAGTCAATACTTGATTTCTATGCAAATCCCTTTACCACAATCCTCGCCTTGTACCTTTTCAGTCCACATTATTATTCTTTGATTTTGTAAACCCATTTGTTCTATAGAGTTTTCTTACATGTTGGAAACTTGACCAAATCCCATGTTTGATTTTGTTCCAAGGAGTCCATCTCCTCATCTATGTCATGCTCTTAGTGCTTGTAGGTATCTACTTGCATTACTTCTTCAAATATTTCTGGTTCACCACTATAAGTCAATAATAAATAAGACAAGGAAGGTGAAAATCTCTCTGGAGGTCTACTTACCCTTTGTGAACTTCTCACTAAGATTTGGGGTGTCTGGGGTTCATTCTATGCTTGTCACACATTCATGTTAATCTCTGTCAATGATCGATGCCGATCACCTGTAACTGACCACAGCTCCTGTCTGTCTAGTGACTGCAATTTCCTTACTGATATTGGTTTGAGGAGTACTGATGCCAGTTTAACTTGTTGTGTGTTCTGAACCCAATCATGTCTGCCAATTTTTGTTAGCCTGACCAACATTAGTTTATGTAGAACCAATGTCAGTGTCGGTGGATGTTTGTTTTAGGTCTAAAATTTGATTCTCCTTTAAAATATCCTCAACCTCTTCATGTTTAGGCACCAAAACCTGATCCTTGTACATTATTTTTTCATTCTAATCAACATCATGACTTCTAACAATCTTAAAATATTATAAATCCCAAAATCAATATCCGAAATCACCAAAGCCATAACCAATGAAAGTGCATCTCTTAGATTTAGCATCCAACTTCTTCCTATTTTTCCTATCAACATGCACAAAATCTTTTGAGCCAAAAAATCTAAGAAAAGAAAAATCTACCTCTTTTCCAGACCAAGATTTTTCTAGTATTCCACCATCCAATATTGTTGAAGGCCCACAGTTGATCAAGTTCACTATTGTATCCACTGCTTCTACCCAAAACTTCAAAGGAAAATGGCATGTATCCTCATGCTTCTAACACATTCCATGATTATCATGTTCATTCTTTCTGCAACTCCATTCTCCTGTGGAGTTCTAGGAACCGTTCTTTCTCTTTGCATTCCATTCACTGAAAAATACTAATTGAAAGCCTTGCTGCAGTACTCACCACCATTGTAAGATCTAAGTAACTTTAATTTAAATTTTGTTTCATTTTATATAAGGGATTTCCACCTTTTAAAATTTTCAAAAACATCAAATTTACACTTAATACAATAAATCCATACCTTACTTGTGGCATCATCAATGAAAGTTACATAATATTGGGATCCTCCAATGGAAGCTACCTGAGCTAGTCCCCACACATCTGATTGTACAAGCTCCAATTTTTGCTTCTTCTTTGTTGACCCAACCTTGAAAAATTTCACTCTCTTCTGCTTTCCAAATATGCAATGCTCAAAAAATTCAAGATCTAACTGTTTCAAATCTGATAACTTACCCTTGGCCTTTAAGATTTGCATTCCTTTTTCACTCATATGGCATAGCTGATTATGCCACATGGTTGCATCTAAATTTGTGGTAGATATCACAATAAAGCAATCAATAACATAGGTAGACAGATATAAAGTTCCTACCTTCTTACCTTTTTTCACAACAAGAAATCCCTTGGTAACCTTCCAAGAGTCGGCTATGAATGTAACCACACATCCATACTCACCTAGTTTCCTTGTATATATTAGATTTCTCTTTAGGCTTGGCACATGCCTCACATCCTTCAATACCCATGGATTTCCATTCTACAACTTTAGATGAAGATCACCTTTATCAGTAATATTGCATAGCTCATTATCTCCTAAATAAACTTGTCAAAAATCACCTTGAACATAATTGCTAAAATAACCCTTATTAAGGGTAGCATGGAAAGAAGCTCTAGAATCTAAAACCCAAGATTCTAATATATTATTCAAGGAGAGAGTAAGGGCATATTTCTTTACCTCACTTGCAATGTTGGCCTCTTTACCTTTGTCTGATGTATTCTCTTTGTTTTCCGTAGACCTACACTCCTTTACGTGCCCTTTCTTTCCACAATTCCATCAAAGTAAATATTTGTACCTGGATCTAAATCTACCATGTCTTGACTTTGATCTCTTATTCTTCTTGCTCTTTAATGATCTCTCCTTATATCTTCCCCTACTTTCTATAGTTAAATCATTTCTAGATGATGCTTCTCCTGAGTTTTTCTTGTGCATTTCCTCACTAACAATTAGACTAACCACATCATCAAATTTCAAACATTTAGAAGTAGTCATTGTATTACTAACAACCATTACCAAGTTATCCCAACTATCTGAAAAAGAAAATAATAATAAAATTGCTTTCACTTCATCATCAAACGGAATTTCTAAAGATTTTAATTGATTTACAATAGACCAGAAATCATTCAAATGATTAGATACAAATCCACCTTCTTGCATCTTAGAATTAAACAATTTTTTCATCAAATAAACCTTATTCGAAGCACTAGGAGTTTCATAAAAAATTTCTAAATATTTCATCAACTCTACCGTAGTTTTCGCATCTGTGAAATTTGAAGCCACCAATGTTGTTAGGCTCAATCTTATAGTTCCCATAGCCTTTCTGTCAAGAACCTTCCATTCTTCATTAGTCATCATGTTCAGTTGTCCATGCTCATCTAATGGTAAGTATATATCTTTCGGATACAGATAATCCTACAGTTTCATCTTCCATAGTTGATAATTACGACCATCAAATTTCTCTACTCGGTATTTACTATATTCTGCCATTTCTCTGCTCCCACTCAATAAAAAAACCTCTGTGAGTAGATCCCGTCAACACACAAAACCTCCAAACAAAGCTTTGATACCAGTTGTTGGGGTTAAACCATATAATAGTGTTGCACATATCTATAATAAGTTAGAGCATACAAGCAATGAATGTGGAACTAAACTGGAAGATAAAATAAACAAAAGAAAGATAACACTGTTTTTAACGTGGTTAACCCAGTATAGGCTATGTCCACCAAGAAATGGCCAATATTATTATTTAGTGCTTTATAGAGGAAATAAAATGAAGATTTGTTGTCTTCCAAAACCTCACTGGATGTTCAATGTTTTTCCCTCACTCAGCTACTCTTACTTGCTCACCAAGAAAACTAACTTGCAAAACAATTGTTATTTTCTTCTCTCATACCCTCACACAATGCATACATACATATATATCTATTTTAGGAAACTAACTATGCTTTTAGAATCAATAGATCACCTTTAAAGCAATATATTTATTATAATTCTCATTTAAAGAACAAAGCACAGTCACACAGGTGACCGATGTTGGTTCCTTCCTGACTGATGCTGGCCACTTCTTAACCGATGTCTGTTACCTCCTGACCAATGTCGGTTTCCCACTGACTGATGTCGATCACTATCAAAACTAGTAACACATAAAAGTAAGCTTCTTGTGAAGTAATTAAGCTCCACACTCAACATTGTTATACAATTCCTCACCACTAGCTCTCATAACATCTAATAAAATCTAGGTCATCCCATATGCCATAGATGTTTGTTTTAGAGCATCAAGCTCTCCAATAACCCATGCCACATCCATCCAAGCCTATGTCAGCATAATAGTAAGCCGATCTCTATCCAAAGTCATAGTCTTCTCCTGGGTCTGTGCCTGATCTCTCTCTATTGTAAGGGCTTGAACATCAACCTGGTCCTGGTCCCTCTGAACTAGTAGCTATTGTACATGTGCCTGGGACTGCTGTAATAATATCATAATATGTGTACTCTTAGTACCTAGCTATTAAATCTACTGAAACTAGGAGGCACCATCTCCACTTCCTCCCTAAATATCTTGGGCCTTGGCTTGATCTCTCTCTAAGGTCAGAACCTGTACCTATGCCCTAGCCTGGTCCCGCTTTACAATGACTACTTGTAACTGTGCTCTAGCCTGATCTCTCTCAGTCGTGATCTAGATATGTACAACTACGACATGTTGTAACTGCTGCTGTAATGCAATTATCTTCCCTCCATCTCAACCATTGTCTCCTTCCCCACCATGTGGTAGAATAGGAGGACCTTTTTGTGGAGTATGTTGTCTAGGAACATGCTGCCATGGAGCATGAGGAGGAGGACCCTGCTGAATCATTGGATGAATCTGTCTCAAAGGAATAAGAACCCCAACTGGTATACCAACTAAAGGTAGTTGTACTTGTGGAGATAGGGGTGCATGCATATATCTTGGCCTAGGCCTCTGTTCCTATGGCTGACATGGTGGAGGACCTTGCCCCCCACCCCCATCAAGACACTAACCATTAAAGAGATCATCATCATCATCTCCATCTACATCCTCATCATCACTATCAAGTGGCCCCTATGGAGGTGGCCTAACTCCTGCATCCCAGGATGCCCGTGGAATGGTCAATCGACCAAGTAACACTATCAAATACCACGGTCCATACTCAACTATACATCCAGGATCCCTAACTTTTATCAATGGTACCCATAGTACTGGCATCATATGTTCATAGCTAGCTCTGGCCCTATCCATCTGAATATGAGGACCCATATCGTATACCTCCCAGGCTCTGCGTGCATACCACATATCATATTGTGGAACATCTTGAGTGATACGAAACTACCTCTGACATCCATCCACTCAGTAAAACCCTCTAATGTAGTGTCAACTCCCAAACATAAAATGATATGCCATGGCCATGCTAAGCTATAATCCATCCTTTGGCCACTGAAAGTGTCTATAGGGCCTCCATAATATCTGCCCTTACTGCAGATCATCAAACTCTCGATGGTAATGATAGGTATCTCCCATGTTTGACTGAACATCATCTCCGACTAGAACCCAACCCATACCATATGGCTCCTATAGATCATGATCTCGTAACACATTAGTGGGATAGTCAATGGCTATGTGATCCTAGACCCATATTTGTAGTAACCTGGTCGGGCTTACCATCTTTTGACGGTAGTGGGTGATAAGGTGAATATCCCAATACAAATAAACGAATATACACTGGCCCCAACAATGCCTCTCACCATCCACTAATCCATGTACTACTTTGACGAGACCCAATGGGAATGTAGCACCGATCTTGTTAGTGAGAAAAATGCCACTGACAAAGGCCATTAGATAGATTACCACCTGATCTAACTTCTGGTCTGCTATACATTGATGCATTTGAACGGTCATACCTTGATGAGGTATATCCTCCACTTCGAATAGCTCAAATAGAAAAGCTATGATATCAGTCTCGTGACTCGTATAATCAATGATCTGACCCTAGATCGGCACCTGTAATATCCTCCATACATCCTCTAGCATGATAGTAATCTCGTTGGTCGGGAGCTAAAAGCATTGACTCTCATTATGCCACCTCTCATCTAAGGTTGTGAGGAGGCCATGATCCAAAGTAATTTGTGGCATACTAGCCATGTGATCTAATCCAGTAACGTATAAAATGATGTCCAAGACACCCCTGTCCTCCTCATCAAAATCCACCTCTATCGCAGCCAAGAGGCCATACCGCTCTCTAGTCTGTAAGGCTAGCAATCGTCTCTATAAAATAACAATACACTTGTTATGATCTAATTCTATCTATCATTCTTCTATTTTATTCTTCTAAGTGCTACTTTAAACTTTCTTCTACACAATTCTAAGCCACGTCCTTCTATCCTTATCCTATTTTTCTTTTAAAATTTAGCTAAGTCTTTTCTTCTGGCGTATATGTGCCCCTACCAACACCTACATGCCCCTCTCAATGTGTATGCACCTAACCATTTTCCCACCTAAATCTAACCCTCCCCAAGTGCATACATGCATAGAATGGTGCCTATGTGTCCCCTTTGATGTGTGCATGTGCGCACATGTGCATTTCTCCCTCCGATGCATACGCAGTCCCCTCCAACAAGTACGCGTGCACGTACCCATTTTTCCAATGTGTACACATGCACATACCTATTTTTCTTACGCATACATGCATTGAATGATGCCTGCATACCGTTAAGGAATGCGTATGCATTAAAAACGACATAAAATACAAAAATTGATAGGAAAGGATAGACCAATCATGTAGGGTCCATCGTCATCACATTGTCCGATACTACCAGACCCAGTCTGCACGTCTCGTCCTGCTCTAAAACCCTCCCCATCTCTCTCGCAGCTCACAAGACACTCGCGGTGAAAATCTCAGAAGAGCTCTATAACAAATGAACTAACTGTGATGATTTACCCCCCTGGGTGGGGTATATAGGGTTATTTTAACCCGTCACGATGCCCTCTCTCACCCACCATGATGTCCAAAATTCTTAATTTGACTGCACATGGTCATTCTAACACTTTATTGTACTCATCGAGATAATTATTTTTATTAAATAATTATTTTTACTAATTTTTCGCTATGTTGTGGCACTAAGTGCCACCTAGTGCTCATTTCTTCTCCTAGTGACATTTTAAAAATGATTTCAAGTGATATTTTCTTCTATCTTATTCTCATTAAGCCGTCGTGATTATTATTCTTATTAAATAATGATTTTTTGACTCGTTTTCTTTTCCTCAAAGCACATTTTTACTACCTGATGTCCATCTCTTTACCCTGGAGCATTTCTGAATGCTTCTAGGAGATCTTCTAGATATTTAAATTCTTTTGACCAATCAAAAATGTTAAAAATTACAAAAATCATAAAATCACTCCAAAATTAAAAAAAACATTGTAAAAACTTCCAAAAAATTGACAAAAATTAGTAAACAAGCTTATACGCAACTGAAATTTGTGTCTCTCACATAACACTCATCTCGTATCTTGCTAGTGTTTCACATTTTTTGCAACAATGACAGGTGGATCATCTAGATCTACAATTATGTACAAAATCTACGCTGCTTAACTTCGTCTATACTTTGGGGGCATAACGAGTTGCCTGGTATTGTTTCGTGGTGCACACTAATTTTTCATAGGACCCAAGTGTCCTCCATTATTCTCCTCACATGTACAATTTTCATGGGGCATCATTTTTACCCTTTTCATTTACCAAAAACATTTGGGACTGAACCTCGATAACAAAATATTTGTTCAACTATCTTAAACATTGTTAGTTAGACCAGCTTTTTTACTTCTCGTATTGCATTACATTTTCTAAATTTTACATGCAGTTGGAAATTTTAGCAATAGATAATTGTTCATATTATGTATTTTCATGTCATTTTACTCTATTATCA
>JAHRHJ020000963.1:0-39449 GCA_019776745.2 Taxus chinensis
GTGATGATATGATAAAAAAATAATGCCATGCAACAAAACCAATCAAATGCACATCATACCCACAACCTGAATTAATTTAAAAATACAGCCATCTATTCACATAAGCATTTTGCAAAAACCACTTCAATATTAACAGTAAGAATAATCTACTCTTATCATCCAGAGCCACATGAAAAGATGAATCCTATAAGTGTATGTCCAAGCAACAAATAACACAAATGTAAAAACTAAGCAACTATAAAGCAAACAAGCAAAAGAAAGAACAAGACAATGCAAGCAAAATAAAGTAACTGTTTGTCAGTTTTGTGTTTAATGAGACAATTTCCTATTGTTTTAGGGTGTTTGTGGAAGAAAGTTTCTATTGTTTTTTGTGTTTTTTTTTTTTCATCACCTTTTCGTTGAATGTTTTGCTCGGTTTGTGAAAGAATTTCTATTGTTTTTTTTTGTTTGTTTCATATTTTGAATGTTTTGTTTGTTTTGACAAAAAATTTCTATTCTATTATTTTTGTGATTTTGTCGAAAATAATTTTCTATTGGTTTTGTGTGTTTTCTAACATTTTTCCAGAGCGATGCACAGGTGACCAAGAAAGCATGGATGCCCCTAGCGGTCCTTATGGGGAATATACAAGGAAGATTGCCACACCTTATACATAGGAAGTGTGAAGTCACAGAAATGCCCCCCCATCGGAAGATGGTGTGGGGGGAATAGCCAAACCTATGCCCCATCACAGAGGATAACAAGGGGAGACAAATCCAGATCGAAGCTGGAATACATGATTCTTGGCCCCATAGGTATCTCATAAGTAACGTGGAACGAGTACAGGTGCGAATAGAACTTACCCCTTCAGATTCCAAGATGCGTTGTGAATACGATCCTCCCAAGGCCAAGGTGCCGGAAACTGGTTTCACCCAATGACATATCAGTTCCACAATTAAGGTTGTTTTCACTATGGCGATATCTGTTTTTTCTTTTTGTTTTTTACTTTTCTATTTTTTTATTTTGATTATTTTAAGCCATGTGTTTTTTATTTTATTTTTTTTTTTTTTTCCTTTTTAATTTTGCAACGATGTTTAATAAGCAAAACCGCTAATATGCCTGGGCATTCATTTTCTCCTGGGCGCACGAAGCTTGTGACCAGTTTCTAGTGACGCAAGTGTTGTTATGCTCTAGTTTCATACTACTTGGCCCATAAATAAGGCCCCTAATCCAATACTGCAATCCTTCAATCTTTCCTTTCTTTCTCTCCGTTCTTTGTTTACGTCGTTTTTTGTTTTTCCCTTTTGTTGACTAATTATCCTTCATGACCAAATATCACCAACCTCAAACTGGTGAGGTACAATATCTTGCTTGTAATGTTTGGAGACTCTATTCTCGATACACTTTGAGTGATTAGCTGCAGATGTGCTTCTCGTCTAGGAGCTCTAACTTAACTATTCTAGCCACCCAGTAATCTTCATCCTTATCAAGACTAACCTTAAGAGAGATTCTAGGGAAGGAAGTCAATTTCTACGGGATGATAAATTCATCCCACTACTAGAGGACATGTGTGTTACAAATAGGACTTATGAATATAGGTCTGTAGCCCAAAGAGTGGGGGATTTGCACATTCCAATTACGCCTTTGTTTTACTTACCATTTTCTCCCATTTATTCACACCAAAATTCTTATTTGTTGACCTCAGCTTGTCCATTAAACCTGGGGATAATATAGGTGTAGACCATGTAACCTCTGTTACTAACAGATAATTAGAGGACCCTTTACACTTTTATTCTTGAATGAATTTCCAAAATTATCAGTAAAATGGGCTATAGGAATTCCATTACCAGTAAATGAATGATTATGAGAATTGGAAAATCTGAGCTCCTATTACATAGTTAAGGGGAAGTTTCCACCCAACTTGGTTAAAAGTATATCACTAGTCGTGATGATTGTGGGTATGACGATCAGCATTGGACCGGGTGGTAGGGTAAGTCTTTCCTATTCAAGCAAGTCCCAATTTAGAAATGGCCATGTGAAGTGATGGGTTGCAAATGGCTGTGATGGGAGCATGGATGAAATTCCATACTTCTGAACAAAGTACATGTATCTGACATAGGTACAACAGTTGGTTTCCATGGGAGGCAATTAATAGCCTACTCTAACAATGTATTGGCCAAAAACATTCCATTAGTATGTGCTCCGCACCACCGTCATTTCTTCATGATCACTTGGATCGACCTCTGTCAGATTAAAAACAACGAACAAATTCCTTATAGCCTGATGATAAAGGTCCCTCCTAAAAGGGCTTGGTTTTTTTGTTGTTGTTTGTTTGTAATGGGATCATTTGGAAATTAGGCTTGTTCTCGGAATAGGAGAGGTTAGGAGGGAACAGGTTTTCTTGAGCTAGGTATAGATGGGATCATACCCATGGGAATTGGGACTAACAAATTCACAAGCCGAGAAGGATTTATAGCATGTCATTCATGGGATGACGGAAATTTTCCATAAATAACAATATATTATATTCCCTGGTAAACAATACGAAGCATAGAACCCACTATTGCAATAACATCTACAACTCTATTTTCGCTCTCACTGTTACATTCCGTCCTTGTCTTCCTTCTGGCCCGTTTCCCCAGTCTTAGTGCAAACTGCTGTATGTTGCGTGACGCCCCTCGGTTCGCCTCCAGTCGTATTCGACCGCTGACGTATCACGTGATATCTTGTATAGTCTGGCTTTCTGTATCAATTAATATTACTCCTTTATATTTTCTATCTTAATTCTAACCCCAAATTTTTTGTAGGGTAAATGAAATTTGCACAATTCATCCTTAAGCCTTGTATTCATCATTAACTTGCTGATAATTAACTAAGAATCCAACCCATAACCTTAACATGATGGATGTCCGATTTGATAGAGAGCTTCATCCTGCGAGAGTGCCCCAGTGCTCTCGGGTGGCAATGTTTTTCTTCAAGGAAACACAAGATGAAATCTTGAGGTATGGGATCGCTAGAAGGAATTAATGAGGACCCAACCTACTCCTCTCCTGAACCATGAAAATAAAGGACCCGTTAAAGCTAATCTACCCTATTACAATTTCTTAATGTATAGTAATGAGGCTCTGGAAAATCCCAGATTTCAGGCTCAGTGCCTCTGTCAAAGTGCTTCTTCTATTGATCTTTGAGTAGCTTGTCCCTTACCAAATTTAATGTACAATTTAATATTGTCAAATTCACTTAGTAGGATATCCAATTATCCATTCTACCTGTGAGGGTGGTTGTTTGATAGCATTATTTACCAGTTGGTCCCACTTTAGATATAACTTGAGTTTTGGTATTCAATAGATAAAGAATTGTTTTTAAAAGTAAAAAATAGCCAAACATAATTTTGCCTAATTTAGGGATAGTTGAGCTCTAAGCGATGAGTGCGACGGAGGTTGTACATCACGATGCTCCTGCGCCTGATGGATTTCTTTATTGTTCTTGTCGTGTGAAAACGTCTTATTGGGCTAATAGCCCCAATACTGTGCGGCAGCCTTCACTAGATCTCCCCTTATGCAGCATCGTAACAATCTCCTCACATGGCTAGTTAAGTATTGATGTACTCAATTCTTCCCTCCTTTGGGTTGTTTTCGATTTCTTGGCTCTTCGATCTCACTTCCTGCCCACTTCCCTTCCGTTCGTCCCTAGGAGTTGAGGCATGAGGATTACATGGTCGAGTATCTTGCGTGTTCACTCCATGCTCATGCACTCTCTCTCCTCTACACAGTCTAGTAAAGGTGCTTGATAGGGCCCCCTGTTACTCCCGTGTGTTCTCCCTTGCTTGACGGTGCGCTTCAGCGCAGCGTATAACGTTTACGCTTGGACTCATGCTCCCCCATGCCGAGCAGGGCGAGTCGCTAGGCCAACCCTGGGGGACCGTGCTGCCCTCTCCCATCTCATCACTGCGTGAATAGGATAACATCTGGTCTCTCTGGCCGATCTTCTCGACGCCCGCTGCGGTCTCGCCAGCCGAACGGTCGGAGGTGGTAGCTGGTACGTCCCGGCTCGAAGTCAGCGCCTGACACAGCACCTTGTCCCCCGGTGACACCTCGCATCCATCTCTGGGCGCGCCTCTACAGCCTGAGTGCGCCGGAACCATTCCCTCTCTCACGGTGCACCGGCCTGGTCCGCTAGCTGACGGCCCCTGGTGTTGGTCGATTCGTACAGCAACCGCGTCCGTCCTACGCGAGTCGCCCCCACCACAGCTCTGAGCGGGCGGACAGCGGCCCGGCCGAGTGCCTGAGGAGGGCTGCAGCGTTGTCGGGTGGGCCGCCTCTCCGACTCTGCCCCTCCAACGCCGTGGGAACAGCCTCCGGTACTGGGATGCGGCCACGCAGCTGCCTGGCACGTCGCGCCACTGAAGACCGGTCTGTCTCCGCCCCCCAGGCAAACACAGTCTCTGCGCCACCTCAACGCCTCCACATGTCCTTAATCTACTGACTCCTCAACTCGTCCACCCGTTACCCTGTGCCCCCGTATGACAGGCGCAGATCCAGCAGGCACAGGAGTCGTACGGCGTGCACGAGCTGACGTCCCACAACTCGGATGCCCGCCCGAGACAGTCCGACTGAAGCGAGGTGCGAAACCCGCAATCAGCGAGCGTCCTACACTACCGGAGCCCGACCCACTAACCTGTCGACCAGAACTGCAGAAGCATGCACGCACGCACACAAGACTGTCGCGTGCAAATGGGACCCTGGTCCGTGACACAGTTCTTGTTTCAGCGCAAACCCACAAGGCCACGGTCGTCGGTAGCGAACAGAAGGCAAAAAGCAAAAGCCGGAAGGGGAAAAAAAAAAAAGCCTCAAAAGATATGCCGCTGTTAGCTAGTGCAGCAAGGACAAAAAAGGAAACACGGTTACCCGATTGTGCAGCTCCTACGGACCGCGCAAACCGGAGCATAGGTGTGTGCCCGGAAGGTTCAGTTACGAAAGGCGACTAATGCAAAGTCCAGCGCATGGTCAGGAGACCTGGGTGCATGAATTCCCTCCCATTATAGCCCATGATGATGTAAAGGTGTACCTACTCTAAAAGTGGTGTAAGGGGATAGAGATATATTTGGAAATTAGGCCTTGGTGTCTCGGCATAGGAGATGTTAGGAGGGAACATTGTCTTTCTTTGAAGATAGGATAGAATGGATCATGTAACCATTAGGGGAATTGGAATAAAATCACAAGGTAGATAGGATAAATATAGAGGTCATCATTGGATGACGTAAATGTTCCATAAAATAACAATATAACCGTGAGTAATGATTATTCCCTGGGTAAAAATACGAAGCAGAGCACACCACTATTGCCATACATTACAGATCTATCTTTGTACGCTCTTGAGGATCTTTTCAAATGTGATGTGGCAGAATTAAAATTACTCCCTTATATTTTCTTTTTCTGTTTGTTGTACAAATTTTTGTAGAGTATAAATGTGTTTCAACATCCATGTAACCCTTGGAGTCATACATAACTGGCTTGATCAACCTTAACTAAGATCGAATCACCCGCGCCGAACCTCCGAGTCATTACAGCCATAATAACCATTAACATGATGGCTGTCCTGATTTTGCCTCGAGAGCTAATCCTTGCCGATAAGTGCAGCTATCTGCCAACAAGTGTTCATTGCCAAGGGAAAACCAAGATGAAAGCTTGAGGTATAGGGATCGCACTAGAAGGATTAATGAGGACCTAAACCTACTCCCTGAACCAATGAAAAGTTAAGGAACCCGTTAAAGTTTATATCCATCAACTCCCCCTTTATGACAAATTCCATTAATGTAATAAATAGCTAATGAGGATATGAAAATCCCTGGTCTGATCTCAAAGGCCTGTCAGTGCCTTCGAGAAAGATGGTGCTTCTTCAAGTGATCTTTGCAGCTACTTGCTCCCGGAACCAAATTCTAATGTACACATTATATGTCAAATTACTATAGTAGGATGCATACCATTATCGATTCTAACCACGTGAGGTGGTTTGATAGCAATAGGATTCTAAGGGGGGTCCACTTGTAAATATAAAGCTTGGTTTGGTATTACCAATAGATAAGAATTTTTTTATAAAAAGTAAGACAAGTAGGTTCCAAACCCAATAATTTTCAATTTAGGGATAGTTGAGCATCCTACGCGAGGAGAGTGCCGGATCTGATGGTGAGCAGCCTACAATACGAATTGTTATCTGATGAAAAAGTTCGTATTGGGCTAGCAATGACACGTAATAAAACCTTATGTAGTAGAGCATAAAGAGCGATCAGGAGCATCATAACTAGAGTGGAGCCACATTCAGAGGCTAGGCCCCAGATTCGGCCAACGTATTGTTTAAGGAAGGTGAAGGCCCTGTTGACCCTACGTCAGGTACCAAAATAGGCCGACATCAGCCTGTTGATTTAAGTAGGTGGGTGAACCCATCAATACAATTATCACATCCAAACCGACATAGACACTTATCTAGAAGATTGCAGGAGATGAAGTGGTGAATAGCCATTGTATTTTACCTTACAAGGTTGTTAGTTGCATTAATGATGATTAGTGAGAGGGCAATCCTCAAGCGAAGAACTAGCGCAGATAGATTTAGCCCATAAGGTCGCCTTACTTTTTTGGTTCTTACCTTCATTCCCCTTCTTGAACAATGCAAAACCAATAGTTTTCCTCACTGGTAGCACACCAAAAACACCACTTCTTGAGTTCAACGAGACTTTGTACCTCTCATAGCGCGCCTCAAAGATATGCCCTGTAATAATAGGGGATCCTCTTATTACATTTGATTTTTTGATGCATTCATGCTACCCATCGTATTTGATGATATCATGGATATTATCATGGAAAATTTACCATTCATTCACTCTGATGAGTACCTCCTGCATTTTTAATCCAAAATTGGCATTACCTAATAACAGAGAAAGTACCCCAAGGTTGTAAAAGTCATCTTGTGCTGATCTTCATCAGCTATTTTGAGTTGGTTGCTATCTAAAAAGTCCATCAAGCAAGAGATAAATCTCATATCCTGCCTATTATCCCCAATATATTAATATTGGTAGTAGAAATCATCCTTCGCGGAAATCCTTATAATGTCTCTAAAACCATGTAGATTCTGATCCCGATGCGATCTCTCTGAGACATGGATGATGTTAGAAGATAAATTAAGAATAATCGAAGGCCAAATGAATCCGGCCTGACAGAGAAATCTTTCATAATTCTTCTTAACACGAGGGCACCATGCGTCATATTTCTGAGTTCTGTTTAATAGGCTTCACATCTACATGAAAACTAAGTTGCTCCACGCCCAAAGTTGAAGATCTAAGCCCTAGACATGTCCTTATAAGACCACGCGATACATCTATAAACATATATAGTAGCATAGGATTTGTTCTATTCCCATGCTAAGAGTGATGCTCCCAATTTGACTATTTTAGGCGCTTCAATTTTGTACCAATGTTGACACGATAGTTTCCTCTAATAGTAATTTGACAACAAGATCATCCATATGCATAGAGACGGGCAGGAAGGTTTGAGATCTTTTGTCAAGGTCGTCCACGAGATCTATCATTCTTAGTGTGGGTCATTTTTATGTTCCTATTGGATTTTGCACCCTTATCAGCCAGTCGCCTCAAACAGGTTTTCACTTGTGTGTGTGACTTACTTTGATTTTTTCCGAGACTTTAGTTAGAACTTTTTCCCTCACTTGTCTTAAGTTTTCCTCCCCCGTGACCAAAATCTTAGCATCCTCAACAAAGTAGGACAGGCATCCAAGTCAAATTATAGAAGTACCTTTTTGTTGGTCTCCAATGGGAATGGTATCTCGAATGCCCAGAACTCGGTGAAACTTCCTCATTCTAATAGATCTAGGACATTATGAGTGTGGTCATTCAGATAAGGGAAGGTCAACAAGGTCAAGGTTTGTTCTGTGGAAGTTTTATGGTTAGGAAAACGTATTAATGAAAGAGTTCATGGCGGTAAGATCCTCATATGGATTACACTGGAATCGATATCGCTATCTAGATAGTCAGAGCTATCTCATGTTGAGAAAGTAGGTATTGATCATTGGGTGTGCCCCAAAAGGGCGTTGCATTCAATGTCGTTATATTTCTATTTAAAATGTGGCGAGAAGGTACTAGTTCTAGTTTTCTTGCTTATTTTTCCGCATCCTAGAACCTGTAGCCCATGGAGTAGTACATCATGTTACTAGATTTTTCTATTCAAATAGTTTGATAACAGGTTGCAGCGAGTATCCTCTGGGACCCTAGGTATAGTGCAGCGCTCCACAATTTTTCTTCAGAGAGCCAAGCTCAAGTAAGAATGACACCCAATCGTGCATTCATGTCTAGGTCTTCTAAAGTGGTAGTTAGGTCGACCTCTAGTTGGCTTGATAATGAGGAGGTATGAAACCAGAGGGGTTGTTGCACAGTAATTTCTCCATAGCCGTATTCTAGAACCGTCATCTCACCATGAATCAAAAGGAGAGGTGATTGTAGACACACCATGGGCGCAAGAATGAGAACTAGAGAATATGAATCTATCTGAGATTTCTTGATACTATACGATGATGGTTTCGGAGCTTTCATCCAATGGTTGTGTCCTAGATATGTCCACGGTTGTGTGATGTGAGCCACATCCAATTGTTTTAATATTATGAAAAACGGTTCATTAAGGGTATGGTGACCATTTTCCACTTGGGGTGGTGGTTGAATGGGTTTCCTTAGTTAGTTTAAAGGTTGGACAAATTTGAACCACTCGTACAAGTTTGGAAGCAGTGATCCCATCTCCTACACATTTTTTTGTTTTTGTTAAATACCTTCAGCTTCTCTGTGGTTAAACATTTTGATTCTCTCTAGGATTGGGAATTGAGAGTTCCTTAGAAATGAGGAGCTTTCTTATTGAACCCCCTTTTTTTAGAATCCTCGAAACTGTGAAAACAATGCATTTGGAGGTTTATTGGAGGTTAAGGTTGTTTGGATTTAGGTTGGGGCACAAAAGACTTACCATCTGTTTTTTAGGAAAGTGCAAGGAAGAAGCTAGCTATCCCTCTCCACCATTATAGGAAGTAAAAAAAAGTCTTCCTCGGGTGTTGTTTGGTGCCACATAAAATTTTCCATGTGACCATCTACTCTCTATATGGATAAGACGTGAGCATACTTTTTTCTGCCATTTGACCAAGTGAAAAGTGAAATTGATCCCGATGGTAAACGTGTGTAAACCACTCCAAGGCTTGACCTCCTAGACTCTTGGAAAAAAGTCATATGAGATAATTACACATCGATACCTCTTGACACCCCGTTGCCAATAGAAAATATTTGACATGATCCTGTGGATCTCCCTTCCTTTATATTGTAAATTTTGGCATGTCAAATTTCTTAGGAAAAGGTTGAAGGGTCATAGTATTGTTTAAAAGGATAGGGACATAATTCTCTCATATTGATCATTCTAATACTCCCACTAGTGCTCTCTTGAAGGATGCGGTTGTGGCTTTCACAGAAACTATACCTCTTGTGAGTTAATGGTTCTTTAGTGGAGAATCATGGATATTATTACTGATGATTGCCCCGTATTCATCTTCTCCGATTTTCTCTATGGAGTTCACTAATTGACTTAGGCCTTTGAATTTGAACTTTTTCTTCTTCCTTTTGACATGAGAGGTACGCCAAAGCTGCGCTAATTATTATCTTATGTATAATGTATTGTTGAATGGGGTTTATATAATAAAGGTTCGTCTTATTCCCTCTATTGTGGAGGTTCTTCAACATTCTCACGTCCTCTGACCTATTTTACATGGCCACTTTGATAAAGGGTATTCTATTGCCCACATATTTTATCATTTCCAGTGTGGGAGGTAGAAGCAATTGTCCATGTGTCAAAACTATCCTCCAGGTTGATAAGGGGTGGCTCTTCTTCATTAGCGTTGTTCACAAGTGGGATTTTCTCTTTCAGTGGAGCATTTTGGCCCCTAATTCCACAACAATGCTAGCACCCTATCCTTATTCCTAAAAAGAAATTTGTCTAATAAAGTAGAGTCAAATTCAAACTCTGTGTGTGGGGATCCAATTCCACATCACTATGATCAAAACATATCTCTATCCTTTTTCCGTGGAGGAAAAAGAGGCCCCCTAGATCATGTCTAATGAAAAGGGTTTGACCCTTACTGTTTGAGGCCTTACCTGCTTGACTGGTTGTTCTTGTATGTTTGTTTCTTGAGGTCCTAATTGGGTTTTGAGGGAGGCATGATTGTATTAGTTTCACTAGGGGTAAGTTATAAAATGTGCTCACAAATTTATTATTCACGCCTAAGTGAAAATGCAAGATGAATGGCCCAAGAAAAGAATGAACAACAAATGGAGAATACGTAATGTGATCGAGTGATAAATCAATAGGGAACAAATGTTTGGTATCAATTCCTAGCAAGAGGGAGATGAATTACTTCCTAACTATGTTTCAACAAAGTAGTTTGGGATTCACAAGATAATTAACAAGATTGTTCTCACTTATGCAAGGTACAAAAATAGTGAACAAGACATAGAAACTACAAGAAGTTAATGGACCTCTAATAGGACAATTGTCACCAGATATGTTAACAAAAATTGTGAGACAAGTAAGGTTATTGATATCAAGATGATATGATATAACACGCACAAGTGTAAAAATGTAGCATCTTCAAAATCGATACGGTAATAATAGAGGTCAAACAACTAGCATAGAGAGTGTAGGAGTGAAAGAGATTAATAGGAATGGTTAAAATGTGGTAGTGTAACCTTACAATATAAAATAATTTAGGTGAAGGTTTCATAAGAAACAAGAGTAATACCCAAAAATTGTAGGATACGATACAAACAAGGTAAACCTTCTAAGGAAAGTTCAAGATGTGAAGATGAAGACCACACCTAACTACAATGATGATATTGACATTGCGGGTATCAAGATCACAAAAGACACCAATGATAGGAATACGCCTCCACACACTTTAGATGTTCAACTTACCCAACCACAAACATGGATGGGCGTAAACAGACAAAAAAAGAATAGAAACAATCGATTGGTAAACACAAATGTGTAAAACCTTTCTTTTGATCAAAAAAGTGTCAAAGAACATAGGAAGAGATCAGAAATGGGGATGAAAAATGCTAAGAATCACTTTGGAACAGGTTTTCCTCTCCTAAGGAAAGTAAAAAACTAAGCAGAAGTAATGCGTCACACGTTTCATGATGAAATAGGGCTCCACAATCAACACTTTTTTTAAAGTGGTTGAAAAGTGGGCTCTGGTCAAAAGTATATTTCCTAGGTGGTTCTCGTACAGGTGTTACAAGTTGTCTTAAAGTGAGATTCGATTACCCAAAAATTTCAAATATACTAGTTAGTTTAGGAGTATCTCAACTTTACTTGACCCCCTTACAAGAAGAGTAGGAAACTAGTCATCTACATGTACAAGCATTGGCAGGTCACCCAATGGACAATTGGTAATGCTATCTCACAAAGGAATCACTAGTCAAGTAGGTAGGCGGAGCCACTTCCCATTTCATCAACAGGTTTCTCTTTGCATGGACTATTTGGGGTTCCTGGACACCACCCAAATTGTTGTAGGCTTAAGGCATGATTGCCAAAGCGGGTTATGTTCTATTGAGGGATAGGACATACCCCTTTTGAAACCTACAATAATGTTGTCAATATGTTGTTCTTTTATCTTGTTAATTAGGTGTGGGTCCTTGAACACCCTTTTGGCAACCTATATGAAACAGTACTAGTAGTTTTGAATTCATTTTGATTCTTTCTTTCTTTGATAAGCTTGGTGTTTTGGTCCTACACGACGAAGTTTAGTAGTTTTCCATCAAAAGGTAAAACAGCATTCTGATTCTCAAGATAAGTCCAAGGACATAAGAGAGAGCATAAAATGTGATGTTTCCAAAAAATCCAAGAAGATATTCAAATGAAAAATAAACAACTTAAATTCAAAACACACCAAGTTAACCCATCCAATCAAATATTCCTAAACAATTCAAAGCATCACAAAGACCTTAGGAATTGTTTATGATCCCAAAATCATCCCAAGGGATGTGAGGAGAGTATACGTGATATTATTTTGAAGAAAGCATGAAAAAAGTTTATCTAATCATTAAAACATGTAAAAACCACACCTTTGCAAAAATGAGTATTTTATTTAAGAGATAAATCCTGCAAGGAAAGTTAGCACCTAACAATATTAATCTCAAGACAAAAAAAAGACCAATGTGACCCTATTTTGGTGGTCTACGCTCAGATTAGGGGGATGTGCCAATCAAGTTTTTCCAACTTACTAGTGTACCTTCGCCACCTGAGAGACGCGTTGCACCATCAGAAATATGCATGCGCCACCTCAGATAAAAATATAGGATAAGATCATAAAGAGTTCCTACGTTACTAGAAAAGTGTGGATCGGGTAAGGGTTAAGGGCATCCTCCATTCTACTCATGTTTCTTCTCTCCCTTCAAAATCTTCTACTGTTTATGGTTGTCTTACTTTCTTGAAGTGATTTCACGTACGCCCCCAAAGAGGGACCAAATGTAGACAACTTAAAAGATGTTACACTTATCATTCCCTCCAATACAACTGATTGATGACACTTTCAGTAATCAAACCTGTACTTCATCCACTCGAATGCCCCATTTATGACACCTTCTTGGTCATATTACTCCATATAACAGATTATTTGGCTAATATCTTCTTATTAGTAAAAATTCCTCTTTCGATATCAAAACCTTCCTATTCTCTCTTAGATTAGTTCTATTGGCTTTGTAGGCAATCTATTAGTCATTAATGGTTATCTAGACCCCTCAAACTCCAACAGAGTCTCTAATCACTTGTTAAAATCACGTTTAAATAGCCTAATCCGAGCTTAACTAAGCGCCTAAAGCCATGTTTATCATATCTAATCTAAAAGTGCTCTTTCGAATATTTTGTCCCAAATGCACCCAAATTCCAAACTCTCCCAAGTGGAAAACTATAAATTACAAGGCTAAGCTTACCCCATTCAACCTATCAACTTTACACACCTTGTTAATAAAAGATCTCTCTCACATTTGAGATATTGGCATTAGACCTCATTTGCATTAGCCAAGATTAATATAAATTTGATCGGCTATCCTCCATCGTAAGCTTCTCCATTGTTCCACCAGTCCAAATTTAGTAAATAAGGGGGGATATCTCAAGCTCAGCCATGTAGCCACTGGAGAGATCTCTTCACTATGTTGGGAGTAAAAACACACAATTGATTGCTTAGAATCTAACTAGGTTGCACTTCATTAAGCTTTTATAGAGTAGAGAGTAGTAACATGTTTAGTTCTTGAGGTTTTGTCCCAAAGTTATAATTTTTGCATGTTAGTTTTCTATATCTAGCTCTAACTCATGGTGCATGATGAGTTAGCAAGATTGAGGTTCTTAAGACCATTCCACTAGATTTTGCAACTTCCAGATGCACACATGTTGGCAAACCTGGGTGGGACACTTTGTTAATCCTCCATTAATTGGAGGTCACTTTGAAGCTTTTTTGTTTTAGTTCTAATTTTTGTGTTTCAATCCTCTAGATTAGTTTTCAATCTTTCATAATTGATTTAATTTTTCAAAGCTTTTTAGCTTAGTTTCAAGTTTTTGATTTCACTAACCTTTCTGGGTATTAATGGCTTAAAATTAGGTTTCTAACTAGTTAAGCTAGTTTGTCTTGTTTTGTGCTGCTGTGTACGGTTAGAGGAGGTTGAAGTGGTGCCAAAAATTGAAACAAACGATGAAAATTTAGATTTTTGAGATTATTTGTGAAATCCCCATGTTTTTTAGCCCCTATGGGAACAGGGAGGCACACATACCATTTTGTGCGTGTAGGTATAACTCTGAACTGTCCATTTTTGACAGAGCGATCATGGGATGGATACCAAATCCATTGATGTAGGTACAATGGACTGTGGCGTAGGGTACACTAACCATGGACAGGTACATTCAGTAAGGTATGGTGATTTGACGTGTTTAAAAGGTAATAAACATTACATGTTAATCGTGAGATTAGAGTCATGTATTCTCTTCCCTCACACCTTCTAGGTGATATTGGGAATAAAAAATGATTTCTATGTCTCTTTTTTGTTTTGAAAAATGATTTTTCTTAAAATAATGAATGTAAAAGTTTGTTAAAAAGAAAAAATATTTCATTTGAACTAAGTGTTTTCCATTTTTGATTTCATATTTGGATTTTACGTCGCATTTCTCTTCTCTTGCATCTTAGGATGATCTTGAGAATCAAAAATGATTTTTTTATCCCCCTCTAGTATTTTTTATGGAATATTACTGATCCGTTGTGTTGAACCTCAAACACTTGTCAAAGAAAGGTGGAATATAAAAGAAAAAGTGAAACTACTAATAAAATTGTCGTACAGGCTGCCAAAAGGTGTTCAAGAAAACCACATCAAAATTAAACAAGATAAAAAGGACACCATATTAAAAACACTATATTGTAAGCTTCGGAAAAGGGTATGTCCCTATCCAATCAACTAGAAAATAACCTCTTTGGCATAATGCTTTAAGCTACAACAATGGGTGTGATACTAAGAACCCTAAAGTAGTCCACCATTGTGTAACATCATGGATGAAACAAGAAGCACCTCACTTACCCACTTGACTAGTTTTCATTGCGAGTTAGCATTACAAAGTTTTCTGCATCGCCACCCTAGCAAGAGTACATGATGGATGTAATTAGTGCCCACTGTACTTGAAGGGGGAAAAGTTGAGATACTCCCAAATTATTCAATGTGACTTTTAGGATAAATCGTGCCCACTCTTAGACAACTTTGTAACAGCTAGTTGAGAGATATTTTTAAGGAGGCCATTTTTTTCTTGCGGCCCCCACTTTATTAGTCCTTGTCATGTCTTGGCCATCATGAAGTGATCACTTGTTTGGATTCAGAACCTTGTTTTTTTGAACAAGGAAAAGAATCCACTTAATTTGAATCTAAGTGCCTTTCATCATGGAAATGGATGACATTTTTACTTAGCTTAGCTTATTTCTCACCTTTGGATGAGGCGAAGCTCTACCCAAGTACGCTTAGTTCATTTCCATCTTTTGATCTACACCTTTTTGTTCTTGTTTCCCATTTGGGGCAACAGAAGGCATATTTCAAGAGTGTTTTCATAGATAGTGTTCCCCACTTTTTTGTCTATTTACGCTCATCCATGTTTTTGCCTGTGTTGGTTAAATGTCTAAAGGTGTGGGATGCATCCTTATATCTTTGATGGCCACTTGATATTGATTTCAAGATCATCATCATAGTTTGGATTGATTCATCATTTGATCTCCCTTTGACGTGTTACCTTTTTTGTATTGTCTCAACACAATTAGATACTTATGTCATGCTTTTCATAAATGTGTTCTAAGTATCTACATTGTTTTATTACGCTACACACATTTTAGCACATTGTTAGTATACTTTGACTTAGTTTTACTTCAAACATTTTCCAAAATCGTTGAAGAGTGTCGCCTTAATTTTTTTTGTGTCATTTCAATACCACTTTGACACTAATATCTTGCTTCTCTATGAAGCTTGATAGACGTGTCCAATTAGTGTGGTTAAGTAGCTTACATTGTAATCCTCACCCTTTAACATTTAGGCCTTATTGTTTGTTTAACTTGTTGTGGTATCCTTTGATTAGGAGTCACATCTACCCTTTGTTAATATTTACGCCTTGTTCATTTTGAGCTTGATGTAAATATTGAGATTGTGTTGATCATTTTTGCATCGAACTATCACTTTGCACACGCATTTGCATAGGGTGTATTTCCTTGTTGATTGGATTTGTGTTTCACACTTCCATGATTGTTCCTTGCGATTATTCATTCAGAAAACTTATTTTTTAGGAAAATCCTTTATCTCATTGATATTACATCATCATAATGTCTATTTTCCTTATAAATCTTCAGAAAAACATGCACGCATATCAATACTTATGAATGTCTAGTTGGTGTCCTTATGCTACAAAAATCAAAATGTCACTTCCTTCCCTTTGAAGGAGTTCCATCACTCTATCTATATCTAGACATTTGTGCTTAAAACATCACCAAAAAAGACTGACTATCGCGTGTTTCCCCATACTTCCAAAAATACGAAAGCTAGGTTTAGTAGTTCAAATCAAAGATTCCCATTACAACTAAACCTCATTTGGTTCTTCGTGCTAGAGATCCCATATAGGTAACTTTTTCCCCACCCTCATCTTATAGTCGGTGGTATGATTTGCATGCTTCTGATCCAAATTATTATTTGAGTTTCCCCCACTCTTCTTCTTATTCTAATCTAAACATTTACTCTTCTTCTGAGGATTCCAATCCCAGACATTTCTTTTGATTCCAATCTAAACATTTCTTTTGATTCTTCTGATGATTAAAATAAAAACTACTATTCAGATTCCAACTACTATTCAGATCCAAACTACCTATTTGGATTCATCTAATTTGACTCCTAAGTCATCTAATGTGACTCCTATATCATGGTCCTCCTTGTCTCCATAGGAACCTCTTCATCATCCATTTAAGATGACTCCTACATTGCGGTCCTCCCTTTCTTTGTATACCCCTTTATCATTCACCTCAATAAGTCTTCTTCCCTTGAAGATATGGGTGACTCCAAGTCCCTCAATCAAAAACTTAATACAATGCTCGAATTATGGTCCTATTCTTTCTTTGCAGGGCTCTTGTTATTATTCATCTGATGTTATTCTTGAATCACGGTCCTCCCTTCTTCGCAAGACCTTCCTCATCAATTATCCCAAATAAATATTCCTTCTTTGAATATTTTTATGACTCAAAGTCATTCGATTCAAACTTCTAAATCAATCCATGTGTCACAATCTACAGACTTTAGACTTAATCCTACTAGTTTACATATGATATACCATCGTATAGGTACGTCCACACCACCTTCTTCCTACTCCTAATACATATAGCTACACATATTCTTTATCCCCCCATCATCTTCTTTGTCCTCCTCGTCATCTTCTTCTATCAATCATCATCAAACATCTTCCAAGTCTTCCAAACCGAGTGAGCCTCTTTCTTCCAATCAACCCCTGGTAGTCGATCAAAAGCTCATACCAATTGATCTCTTTCAGAATGAAGAAACAATCTGGGCATTTATAGGGGCATATGAAGATATTCCTTTAGCAGATTCCAAAAAAGGATTCTCTTTAGACTTTGATATGTCTGCATACTACGAGGAAATGGTTGATTCCTTTTATCAAGAAATAGAGGAAGAGCCTTAGATCATGTAACTTGATCCTCCTCTTAATCTTACATCTTCCCATTCTTCACTATGTGATGAAACTTCTTGGTCTTGCATTGATCCATGGCCTATCTTCTCATCACCCAATAACTCTTTGTCTATCATAATTCCTTAATTAGAATCTCTTATGGGGTCAATGCCAAGTAGCCCTTCATCTTCATCTAAGTGTGGGTCACCTTCTAGTAGCCATCCCTCTACTATTTGTGGAACATTTTTTAGTAGTCCACTATCTTCTATTCTTGGGGCATGCCCAACTATCCCCTTTCCTTCTAGGTATGGATCACCCCCGGATAGTCCATCATCTTCTATTCTTGGGCCACATCTTAGTAGCCCATCATCTTACATCTATGGGTCATGTCCTAGTAGCCCTTCTTCTTCTATTCTTGGGCCACATCCTAGTAACCCTTCATCTTCTATCTATGGGTCACGTCCTAGTAGCCCTTCTTCTTATATTCTTAGGCCAAATACTAGCATCCCTTCATCTTGTATCTATGGATCATCCCCAGTATCCCATATTCTTCAATCCTTGGACCGTATCCTTTCCATCCATCACATTATTCTTCTACCAAAGAAGGTGGGAAGCCCCTGGTCATTTCTCACATCAGTTCTAAATGTCCACGTTCTCTTTCTTCTCCTTCTTGGGATCAGACAAGTCACGCATTAGCTTATAAGAAACAAAAACATTTTCTTAATCAAGCTCAGATCAAAACTGTAAAGATATCTATAGCTCCCAACAAATCAAACAATCTCAAAATTTGAAATCAAGCATGATTCAATAATGCACACCAACATAACTAGGTATGGCGCAAAGTGTGTAAACCTCTAGATGGGGAATTAAATCTCCCACATACGAAATCCATGTTTGAGAAAAAATGATAGTCATTTATTGAGTGTGAACTTACCTCGATCATCAAGATCGGGGATAATATCACTCTCGATAAACAAACGCGCCTAGTCTCCCTTATCAAGGAAGTCACAAACATTGTTGTTGGATCTTACCACATAGAGTGACTTCATTAGTCCTAACCTCTTAAAACTATCAAAAATCTAAAAATTAAAAACAATTCAAAAATATAAAAAACATTGGGAAAACACAACAAAAATCAAAGGTAGAAAGATCAAACATTGCAATCAAGTATTTACGTACACATGGATATTATTTCTTCCCTCCCTTGCTACTCTTCTACAATTCTTTCTACCATTTTCATCCTTTCGGTGATATTTTGGTTATCTTGTTCACATGCATTTTACAAAATTTATCTCTATGGTATCTATTTGACCCTGGTCTTTAATCACCTTGGTAAATTAAAGAATGAATGATATCATGGAGATCCTATCACATTCAACATCTAATAAAATTGTTGTGACAAAATTTTTGACATATTTGTTAATATTAGCCAATGTCGTCATCACAATCACTTTCACCTCCTTCTATCAATCCATCAGTGGTTTTCAACCCCTTTTCAAACAAGAGAGCTGAAATAAGTTTTTAGAAAGCAAAAGAATCAAAATCAATCAAAACTCAAAAGCTAAAAGTAAAAAGCAAAAAGAAAATCGATATATTACTCTCTCTTTGGGTATTTCTAATAATATCTATCGGGGCTATGGATGCCTGATTGGAAGTAGAGAAATGTTGTGATTAGAATCAAATACATCTCTGTTGGGGCTATGGATGCCTGGTTGGCAGTGGAGGAATGTATGACTATCCTTCCACCCTTCATTCACAAAATTGCCTTTCATATTCAATCATTCATATACATTGGCTAGGGTGTATTAACTTGTTGTCTATTAAATATTCCATTCAAGAGGTAGTAAATTCAATGTGCACACACTTGATCTCTATGGGTAAAAAGGATTATTATGTTACTAAGTTTCTTTTTTAGACCTTTTTTAGACTCTTACTTTAGTCCTTATCTTGTCTCACGATTTGTACCTTTTGCTAATCACTTATTCATTGTGACGCTTCTAAGCTACATTCATATCATTCAAATCATTCTTCTCCTTTATTCAAAACATCCATGTGTATAAGATTACTTTTTTTCCATGTTTGCAGACACCTTTGTTCCCTTTCACAAAAACAATCTTCTCCTTCCTTTCTATCATGTGCTTTTAGGCCAACTTACACTGGGGGCATCCTTGCTTCTTCCCAACACTTTATTGGTTTACGTGCATCATCGGGATGAAAATTTTAAGGGATAGAAGAAAAATTAGTAGGAGGGAGAGATTCCCCCTCGAGTGTTGATAGGGTGATGAAGGAAGATGATCAACGATCGAAAAAAATGTGAGAAATAGATAGAAGAATGGGTAGGGGAAGGATGAAAGTGGTGAGAGGAAAGTGATGTAGAATAAATAAGGAGGACTAGAAAGAAGAGCCTAGCCTCTAGCCTTTATATTGGAACAATTTTGGTGTGATCATATTGCCAAAATATCTATGTCATTGGTCCTTATATAAGCATACGACAAAAGTATAATGACATGAAAATCCATACTACGAATGATTGTCCATTGCTGAAAACACCAACTTCATGCAACATACAACAATGAAATGAAATATGAGAAGGAAACAAGCTCATTTAACAAGGAAAATAAGTACGAATGCACATATCCAACCCAACAACAGTCAAGAAATTTGTACAAATGTTTTGTTATCAAGCTGAAGAGATCCACATGTTTGTGATTTATGACAAGGTTAAAAATGATGCCCCGAGCAACGATATATGCAAGGGAAAATGATAATAGACACTGGGTAAAAGTAAAACACTTTATGCATAATGAAATAACACTAGTCAACAAACGTGCCCCAGAGTATAGATGAAGCAAGCAGCTAGCTTTGTGAATGGTTGTGAATTCGGCGATCTGTGCCAAATGTGTGCATAATTTTGTGCTTAAGCTAAGTTAATGAAAGTAAATACTAACACTCAGTAGTCTTAATTAACAAAGTTAAAGAAAAGTCTAAAGCACCATCAAGATAAGATCTAAACAAGGTTAGACAATAACATTATTTATATTTAAAACTTCAAAGCATAAATCAAACTAAGCATGTAAATTTGTGAAGAACCTCTACTATTTTGATTAAAAACAAAATTAAATGGACCTATGTAGGCTCCATAGCAATCAAAGTGGTTGTTTTTGATATCTAAGAACCTAGGAATGAGAGCTTATCAACGTTGGTCTACAAGACCCTTTTGACACCTCCCATATGACCTAAGCAATTTGGCTAGAAAATAGGCTTAACTCTTCAAGAGGTGAATCCTCAAGAATAACAAAGGAAATCTTTTAGTCTATTTGCTATGTGCTTTGCTTTTGTCTTCTCAAGGAATTTAGGTGTAAGAGTAAAGGTAGGAGGAGGGATCTTTATATATCCCAATGGATAAAGGAATCACTACATCCCTTTGCATGTGTGATAGTAGGGATGTTGAGTTAGTTATGGATAAGGAGGGGTTTAGATAGGGTTGAGTTAACTTTAGGAGGGTTTGTTTTTCCGTTAGTGACTCATGTGGATAAAGGGGGCTTTTTAATTAATCACGGTGATTTAATTAATAGATGTGCAAGCTTATAAAATATTTTAGAGGAATATTAGCATGATTTAGACTATAGAAGGTGATTAAATCAATTGAATATTGATTTATTGGTTAAATGAAAGGGGGTGCTAATTAATTAATAATAATTAATTAGTCTGGATAGTAAGGGAGATTAATTTAACAGAAGGTCATTAATTAGGATATTTATAGATAGGTGACTTAATTACATAGTGTAGTGTAATTAATTACCGATGGATAAGAGAGAAGATGAGCTCCTTTGATGATAAGTCACAAATTTGCAATAAGGGAGATAATTAGCACAATTTAATTTTTTAAATTGGTCGGGCGTAATTATGGGTTCTACAAATTTAGATGAGTTAATGGTAATTTGATTTCTTATGAAATGAGAATAGGTGACTCCAAAAAATCCAAGAAGGAGATTGTTTTCAAATCTGAAATGAATGCTAAAGGTAATAGGTAAGGATGATGATGGCTACTCTTGAGATTGAAGATGAAAAGATAGTTTCTATGGTGGCTAGAAGATTTAAGCATGGATCTGGTAAGTATAGTGGTAAAATTTTACCCAAGTGTTTTAATTGTGGTGAATTAGGATATTTTTCTGCTCAAATTCCTCATAGGCATGAGATAGAGGAGGAACCTAAAAATAAGAATTACAAGTTTGGAAAAGGTAAGAATAACTTAGGTATTTAATCATAAGAAGGAAAAAAAATATTCTATACAAATCAAGATGATGAGTTATCTAATGTAAGTAGTGGTGTTTCAAGTTACAAATATTAATTTGATTGTGAAAACATTGGAAATGATGATTTATTCATGGATATAGAAGTTATGAGATCTTCTAGTGATGGGATCTTATTTGTTAGGAGATTTTATTTCTAGTTATTACATTTATTATGATGAGTATGGACGAACATAGAAAAGATAATCAAGAGAGAATCAAGAGAAAACTAAAGTTTGTTGATAAACAAAACAAAAAAGCTGAGTTTACAGATCAAGGAATATGAAAATCAATTTCATAAGTTGGATGAATAATATGTGTCTAAAATATACTAAGAAAAATGAGTCAATCAATTGCTAGAAGAAAATCTAAAGTATATTGTTTCAAATCATAGGATAAAGAGATTTTTTTGCTCAAAATATGAATAAGATATAGAGTTCTTACGGGCTGAGTACTAACTATTAGCAAGACGACTATCTTCTTACAGAAATGTGAAGAAAAGTGTTAAAGACCTAGATGATCTACTTAGAAAAAAAAAGAGTAGTAGATGATATAACTGGTTTGGTCTTCAAATAGGATTATAAAGACAAGAAGTGAAGAAGGAATTCAATGTTTCCGGAAAAGAAAAATTTGAACCTATCATCAAGAGTAAAAGAAGGAGACACTCATCAAGGACCATGAGAAGGAAAGATCTATTAGGCAGCCAAATTCTCTAAGATATGAGATAAATTTCAATTGTCAATATTTACTGTAATGATTGTTCATAGAGCTAGAGAGGTATAAGATCTCCTAGATAATCTATCCATGGAGAGACAATAGAATTGATTTTTTCTAAGAGACTAACTATGTTGCAATTTCAATAAACACGGTCACATTGCTATGTATTTCTGTATTGACTCATCTAGTCCAAATGGAGGTTTCAAGAGGACAAAAAGAAGAGAGAGGATGAAGGAGGTTTTGTAGGTGCCCAAGAAGGCTTATGACCATCTTCAAGACCTTCTTTTAGGTCATTATGGTACATATATACCTTCACTATCATTCTTGAAGGTATAATAGTGCAAATGAAGGATTCATTTGAGGGGGAGTGGCCTAACTCATAGTGTGCCTCCTCCATAAGGTTAATATATGTCTCTTTTTTCTTTTTTTCATAGTCTTGTTAGTTCAATTTGGTTGATCTCAAGTATGGGATATCATGATCTTTGTCTTATATTAATGTGGTGTATGTATCTGAGTCTTCATAACCTGTGTGTTGCATTATCATCTCTAAGTTTCTTATCTAAGTGGTTGTGTATTTTCATAAGTATCATGGTCATGCTATAAGGAGTATGTAATTGTTCTTGAACTCATGAAGTATGCTCTATAAGTCTATGAAATTATTCTTAGTTGTGTTGAAGGAGTATGTGGTCTATGAGAAGTTTGGAAATAAGTCTGAGTTGTTGATGGTGTCATGAGGTTAGTCATGAGTTATAATGGAATTTTTCAAGTGTGTTTATTATTCCATAATGTGTATGAATCTTTGAAGGTGTTATTGAAGTGGTTAAAATGTCATCAGGAGTTCATGCGTACTCATTCTTCTTATGAAGTATTAGAAGTGATATGTGCATAAGTTCCAGTATGTGTGTGTCATTAAGTCATATGTCATGAGCTCCAAAATATATAAATTATTATTTACAAGTAATTGAATATGATCTTGTGCCATTAAGAGGTTTGACCTAATAATTCAGTGTGAAGATAAAGACCTGTGCAGTGCTCTTGAAGGATTAAAAAAGACAAAATCAGGAAGGTTTCAGATATGATTTTTGATAATTTTGCATCTTAATCATTAAAATAGGTGCTTATAATTTTTGAAGGGTAAAATACAACATGTATGATAAATATTTGAAGTCTAAAGAGAAATTTTGTATATTATGAGTACTTCTCTTCCCTAAACTATGTTTTAACAGTGTTTTTGAGTGGTATGAATGGAAAGTAGGGTTTAGAGGTCCAAATGATGGTATTTTAGGATAAAATTTTGTGCAAATAATCATGACAAGGAGGGATAAAGGATTTAAGAGGTTTTAGATTCTAGGTTGACTTAATTTCTTGGAATTCATGACAATTTTTAGGTTGGTAGTGGTAGTGTCAAGAAGACCTAATTTGAGGTATGTAGCTTTGTTACTGGGTAAGTTTTTTTCGTTGATATGAGCTCAGAAGGTTATTGGAGAAGACAATATGGTCAAATGGGTGTCTATAACTGGTATGGTTTCCACTTGAAAGTGCCTTCATAAAATTTTTGATGTGATTCTAAGTTTTGCATGTGATAGAAGATTGTGTATGTGCATTTTATAGAAAGGAATGAACTTTGTGAGATCTTAATGAATTCCTTGTGTTTCCTAAGCATGAGAAATATTATGAAATCCATGAATGTGAGAAATGTGATGACACTATCTTAAAAAGGTAATATACTTGGTATTCACATACTCTTGGTACAGTGGAGCTAATGATTTATCATGCTACACATACAAGAAACAAAGGTAAAGAAGAGTTTGATGCTTCTATTGGAATGGCGCAATCTTTTCATGACCGGGCATTTAAAATATGAAGTATTTCTTGTGTGGAGTATTCCTTGAAATATGTTAGGTGGTCCATCTCAGGAGAAAAATAATCTTGTATAAATCTCGTTTATGTCTTGAGCTAGTATTAGCTTTGGTACATGTGTAAGAGGAAAAAATATTACACCTTCCCAGGTATGTAAGATGGTTTGTAACATATTTTTATATATGTCTAAAACCTCATGAAGATGGTATATTCATAAGTAAAGGTGATACGAGCTTTGGAGCTGGATAAGGAAGGTGACTTCAGTTTTGTTGATTTATTTAGCTCACATATAACTCCATCAACAAATATGATTACCTATAGGATATCAATGCTTATGAAAGGAAACGTATGTAGTATTTCATATGCATGTGGTGAGTATAAGTTCAATTATGGGTTGAAAAGGTACTCCATGTGTTTTTCTTGTGATTTTCTTGATGAAAAGGTCAAAATATTGCATGGAAAAATTTGGTCACATTGGGCTTAGACTAAAGAGTGAGTCCCTACAGGTATGAGCATTCAATTTTTATTATTATTGATGAGTATAAAATATTGAGAAGATGATATATACCTACATTAAGGTAGTATGATGTCATAAAGTTATGAAAAATGGTTGTCAATGTGTTTTTGTTACTTGTTGAGTGATACTAGTTAGCCACGGGTATAATCCATGCAAAATACAGTGTGTCACTAGTTACCATGTTTGTAGGTGCCTAATGAGGTTTGGTAAGTGTCTTGGATCAGAGATTCATTGTTATTATTAGCTCTATAAGAAAAAATATGATGATAAAGGTGTGGAAAATTGGATCTCTTAGCTTGAGTCTGTCATGATTATGCCAAGATTGCTAAAAAGGAGTCCTACAGTGCTACAGTGACATTAAATGGTGCTTCTACATGTGAGAAAATGTTGTTTGGGTGTGCATAAGTCTCTTCATGACAAGGGGGGCTTGAATGGGCATTCTAGAAAGTTAAAATCATGAATCCAATGAAACCAATATATGTTGTAAGTGTCTGCTCCTAGTTTGAGTTTACTTTGGATTTTGAATGTATGATCTCAGCTCTAGATATGAATGACAAGACTGAGAATGTTTCTTCAGGCCTATGAAAACGTTTCTCTAGTTGATTGCATGCCAAGTTGTAAGTGTCTCTCTACTATAGATGCATGTTATTTAGTCTAGGGGAGTGATAATTTTATAAATTATGAGCTGAGCGAAGATGGGGAGAGCTTCAAAATTGGTTCTAAATACACTGAGAGGTCTACTGATAGGGAATTATGTTCTTGAGTCATTTTGAATTGCAAAAAGGTGCATTGAAATGTTATTGGCATATTACACTGTGGAGGTTCACCTTCCTTAACAGGTCTCACGATCTTCCAAGTCCTGGGTGTCCATTGGGAATCTAGTCCCTCTATGACATGTATAAATACATATGTAATCTTTGATTATGATCATCCAATGTAGCATTTAATATTCTTTATTATCAAATGTTAAGTATTTTCCTAGACAAGTTGGTTTGTCGTCAAGAAAAGAGGTATGATTGTTTGATATTCTTATTTTTGACATTGTTGGCATGTTCAAGGTGTGAATGGCTCAAATATAGTCAGCTACAATGGTGCTCTAATGATGGAAAAAATAGGGGTTACGAAGAAAATGACAATTTAACATGCATAGATGCTGGAATATGATTTCTTGGCTCCAAAATAAGGTAAGATGATATTTTTCATGCTTTATTAATGATGTTCATATGTTGTATATGCTTGGCCCAGGGGTAACATGGTGATTGCATGCTTGCTAAGAAGGAAAAACCAATTTTTAGGGAAAATTTCAAGGTCTTGAGCTTGAAAGAGATCTTTGGTTGATGTTTCTACCCAGAATATGATGCTATGAAGATCTGTTAGATGAATAATATGTTGGTACAAGTATGCCTTTGTCATTAATGTAAAAAGGGGAGAATTTCATGTAGTTTTCCATCAATTAAAGGGGCAGATTGTTGCTCCTATAGGTGTTGTCATTGATGCAAAAACACATTAATGAAAAATTGGATGATGGAGTAGGGTCATATGATGCATGTGGATGGTGTTGACATGATGGTTCAGATGAGTTCATGATGATATGGTGAGATTCAATGAGATTGTTTGCTCTTACAAGCCCATTCAGGTGCCTTAGGTAATGCTACATGATGGTATGAGATTCTTGGATGATTGAGAAGAATATTTTCATGATGGATATAATTTTTGGAGAGTTTTTGGCACTCAAATAAGTGTATGGTGTAGATACAGGTGATTCACCATGTTTCAGGTGCTTATTTGGAGCAGGTATGAGTGTTAGGGAGTATGAGATTGAGATTTGGAGCTATATGAGATCATTAATGGATGAATTCAGGTGAATTATAGTATACCATGTATTTTTGGGTCATTTTCAGTGATTTCATGATGAGTTATAGTATTCTTTCAGTTGACCCTAGATTTTGAAGTGCAAAACCCTAAGGTAAATATATGCAAATGAGTAGTAGGGAGAGTTTCAGAGATGGTTGATGACATTATGATGATTTTAGATGTTATTATGATGTGTCATGGTAATTTTACCAAAATTTCAGGTTTCCATGATGTGAATTTTGTAAGATATGTAAGTTTTGGTGAGACAAGGTAAGAACTAGTGTATTTCTAGCTCGAATTTGATCTTCTGAAGCTCACCATGAATTTATGATTTAAATGGGATATTTTGGCTTTCAAGGATGTTTCTACATTTTTTTATAAGGTTTAAAAAAATAATTATATCATTCATCGTCATAGTTTTATGAACAAATGTTAAGAAGGAAAACAACTTTTTATGAGTGTGAAACCCTAGCTTGAAAGTGGTATGGAGGAATCACTTTCTAAGTGGCCAAGTTTTATTTAATAGTGCATGTATGATGATTTTAAAATGTATATTAATACTTAATATTTCCATAAAGGTATGGTATAGAGGTCATGGTGATGAGTGGGCCCCACTCAAACAGGTCAGTTTCTGAAGAAGAGTGTTTGGGACAAGGTTGTCCAAAGGAGTTGCAAGATAAATTGATGATTGTTATGATTCATGTGAGTTTATATTGATCTTATGCAAATAGCGTTTTAGGTCATGTTGATGCAAGAAATTGGTCATGGTTTTTTGGGAAACAATGAGCTCCATTCAGGTTGACTAGTAAGTGTTTTCTATAAGGATCATCAATTACAAAAGGAATGAGGAATGAGAAACGAGAACGAGCGGAAAGGAACCATTTAGAATTATAGATGATAGAGTAATTCTTTATGCATGCGAAGGTACAGTGAATTGAAACAAGATCATTTATATCATACTAATAGGATGAAATTTGAAAGACACAAAGTTCTATCAATAACATCTACAAGAATACAAAGCTTCTTAATATAATATAGAAAAATGATCTTAACAAGATTAAATGAAAAGCTTAGGATAAAAGAGATCAGATAGACGAAGAATGAAAAGCCCTTTTGTATTGATTTCTTTATGATTTATTTACACTTTCAAAAAATAAGCGAAGTTCTTCCTCCTTCAAAATGGTGAGGAGAGGCCATTATATAGTTTACAATTCAGTTACTCTCGGTAACTACTTATTTTAACTAAATATTAGTTAAGGATTGCCAATCGCAATACCTCAACTTATTACAATAAATCCGAGAAAAATAATTGGAAGAGAAGAGAGGAATAAGGAGAAGAAGACAGGTGCTTATGACTGGGAGGGACCCACTAACTTCAAAATCCACTGCCTGAATCTCTTCAATGCCTCAGCTATGTCTCTGCCACGTGGGACTGACGTGTTGGCTATAGACTGGGTCTAAAATCTGAGGCACTTCTCCATTTCCTTATCAAACTCGACATGAGTATGATAGTCTTTATTTGCTTCTTCAATAGCAGATTGAAGAGAGCAGATCTCCTTCTTGTTCTCTTTGGAAATGGAGCTTTCCTTGAACAGATTTCCTTTGACAAAATCTCTAAATTGAGCTTTGATTTCTTGTAGGGAGAGAGACACACCAGAATTTTCATCCTGAAGATGACAATGTATATCTTTGAAAGTAGATACAACTAGTGTTTTGAAAGCCTCTCCCTTCTGCCAACTATTCTTCAATTCTCCCAAAGCCTCCTCCAGGACCTTGATCTTCATGTTGGTAGTAATTCAGAGGGTGAAGCTGCAAGTTAGACTTGGGAAGGAATTGTAGAGGAAAATGGATACGTGTGTAAGAATTTAGATTGCAAAGGTTCGAGCAAAAGATAGCAGGAAAGAAGTGTGCAAAACACATAGGGGGTTCACTTGTTATATAGTCGTTTAGGAGAGAGAAAGGTAATGAATACGTATTTAATACATACCTACCAAATTGAATAAGAAAAATATTCAGGTAGAGTGGGAAAAATTAGCATGAATGGCACTTGGTTCATTTGGGACGGGAAAGTGCGAAGTACGCGGCTCGGCCGATTCGGGTGAAGTAGGGAAAAGACGCACAAATACTCTTGGAACATGTGGGACAAAAGTACGTGAAGTACGCGGCTTGGCCGAATTGGACAAAAATGGAACAATTGGTCTGGGCGAACTTGGGACATTTGGGACAAAAAGTTCCGACGGGCCCGAAAAGAACAGACTTCGGGTGAACCGGCCGATTGGGGAACAGAGGGCCCAATTGAACTTGGGACATGCGGGACAAAAATGTTCAACGGGCCCGAAAAGAATAGACTTTGGGTGAACCAGCTGATCAGGGAATAGAGGGCCCAATTGAACTTGGGACACACGGGACAAAAATGTCCGACAGGCCCGAAAAACACACAAAATGACCCAAAAACGTAGATTTCTCAATTTCTTTGGCTTTTCACATTATCAGTACAACAGAGAAGACACTTAAAATCAAAATTTTAAATTTTCACCTTCCTAAGAGTAGGGGAATTTTGAGTGGACAATAGCTTGCTCCTTTTGGGGATGACTTGGCATAAATTCAAGGAATGAGACAAGGTAAGAACTTAGACAAACTCGGGGAAGCAGACCAGTACCTTATCCATTGGGTGACAAAGTCAAAAAGCAAACCAATACAAAGGACAACACACCAAAACAAAAGGAAAGAAAAACAAAACGCTATACAGAGTATACAAAGGTCCTCCCTAATCACCTATGACTTGAACAATTTCAGGTACTACCCACTATAAGGAAGTGGGAGAGAAGAACCATCCATATAATCAAGGTAAAAATAATTCTTACCAAGAAAGTGCCTGATCTTGAAAGGTCTGAGTCAAAGGGAATCAAACTTTCCATGGCTGCCACGAGGTTCATGCCTTTTATCCCACAACAAAACAGTGTCTCCAACTTGGAAATCTCTGAACCTAGCTTTCCTATCAAATAGGATCTTAACTTTTTGTTGATGAGCAGATATATTATCAGCAACTTCCAATCTATCTTTGAAAGGAGATACAACTAGTGTTTTAAATTAATCTCATAATTGATGGGGTAGGAAGAGTACTTTGTGTGTGTGTGTGTGTGTGTGTGATATCATGATAAGCTATAGGTAAGAACATTAAACCATTCTATCTTTGAAAGGAGATACAACTAGTGTTTTAAATTAATCTCATAATTGATGGGGTAGGAAGAGTACTTTGTGTGTGTGTGTGTGATATCATGATAAGCTATAGGTAAGAACATTAATTTTTTCATCTTTGGCAAGTCTGAGATCCTATGAGTATAGTATGTGCATTAATTTCAGGTACTGCCCACTATAAGGAAGTGGGAGAGAAGAACCATCCATATAATCAAGGTAAAAATAATTCTTACCAAGAAAGTGCCTGATCTTGAAAGGTCTGAGTCAAAGGGAATCAAACTTTCCATGGCTGCCACGAGGTTCATGCCTTTTATCCCACAACAAAACAGTGTCTCCAACTTGGAAATCTCTGAACCTAGCTTTCCTATCAAATAGGATCTTAACTTTTTGTTGATGAGCAGATATATTATCAGCAACTTCCAATCTATCCTCATTCAATTTGTGAAGGTACATTATTCTCTTAGCCAAAGCATCATTGAAACTAGTATCTTCAATGGCCTTCATTAGATGCAAGGCTGGCAGCTCCAGTGTTACTAGCAATTGAGCTTCTACTCCATATTGTGAAATAATCTGTAGCAGTTAATACATAAGTATGACCAGCACTAGAAGATGGATTAAGTGTTCCAATGAAGTCCAAACCCCACTGTTGAAAAGGTTCTTCAATTACAGCTGGCTTAAGAGGCAAAGAGGCCAATTTGGGTCTACCCACAAAATTATGACAAGCCTCACATTTATCAACCCACTTGGATGCATCTCTGAATAAGGTAGGCAAGTAATATCCTCCATGAAGTATCTTATGAGTAGTGACAGTTGATGAGTAGTGCCCTCCACATGCTTGATCATGAAAAGTTGAGAGTAGCTTTTTCTGTTGTTCCTTGTCCACACATTTCAAAAACCTTCCATCTAACCCACGTTTAAACAAGGCATTTTCCCACAACACATATTGCACTGACCTTAGTTTAACAGTCCTTTTTTCTTTGGAAGTAAAATGAGAGGGGCATTCTCCATAGGTGAGAAAATGGGTGATATCAGCATACCATTCGTCAACTGAGCTAAGAAACAAAACTGTAGGAAGACCAATTTTATCCTCCAGTAACTCATGTCTAGCTCCTTCAGCGATGAGTTCACAAAGGCCTTTTCCATGGACGAGCTTGGTCAGTTTGATGTCAATATCATATTCATGAACCTTAGCCACCCAGTTCCCTCTCTTGGATACAAATTCCTGCTGTGTGAGAATTGACTTAACAGTTGTATCTGGTACCAACACCATGGAGTGAGAGTTAAGAATGTAAAAATGAAACTTCTTAACAGCTTTAACCACTGCAAAAGCATGTTTTTCCATCATGGTATATTTTAACTCATGATATTTCAGAATATAGCTCATAAATGCAATTGGGAGTTTGTGCTCATTATAATCTTCCTGAGTCAAAACCGCAACGAAGGTGTTATCTGTGGCGTAGCAATAGATAATAAAATCTTTACTAAAATCTGGACATGCTAAAACAGGAGTTTTATCAATGGGTCTTTTAATATCTTCAAAGGATTCTTTCCCTTCATAAGACTAACCAAATGTTTGTTTACCTTTCATCATTTGGGAGATATTCAGAGTTAGTTCTGCAAAATCAGGGATGAATCTTCTCAAAAAATTGATCTTACCAAAGAAAGAGTGCATGCCCTTTTTACTGGTTGGGAGAGGAATTTTCTGAATAACTTGAACTCACTCAGGATCAATTTTAATACCATATTTGGAGACGATGTGCCCTAATAATTTCCCCCCTGTGACACAAAAGATGAATTTTTTAGGATTCAAAGAGATCCCATGTTCTCTACATCTTCGCAGAACTGTCTCTAGGTGCTAAAAATGATCTGCCCTTGTTTTAGAATACACAGTCAAGTCATCAAGGTATACAACAATACACTTCCCTTTCAAACTTCCAAAGGCCAGATCCATAGCTCTCTGAAAAGTGGCACCGGCATTAATGAGCCCAAAAGGCATTATTTTGTAAGCAAAGGTACCCCAAGGGGTAGTGAAAGTTGTTTTGTGTTGATCTGCAGTATTAACTTCTACTTGATTATATCCTGAGAATCCATCAAGTATAGACAACATTTCAGATCCTGTTACTGCTTGTAAGACCTGATCCATCACAGGTAAAGGATAATTATCTTTCAAGGAAGCCTCATTCAAATTCCTGAAGTCAACACAGATACGAATCTCGCCATTTTTCTTTCTAACAGGTACAATATTGGCAATCCATGTTGAATGATGGATAGGAAAAATGATTTTGGCTTTCAACAACTTCTATATTTCTTGAAAAATGGTGTCAGCTATTTTGGGATTGTATTGCCTCTGCTTTTGTTTAAAAGGCTTAATTCTAGGTTTGAGAGGAATAAAATGTTGCATCTCTTTTGGTTGGAAAGCTTTTAAATCTTCATAAGAGTAGGCAAGAACATCCTTATACCTCTTTAACAGATCAATTACTTTCTTCCTCTCATCTGCTGTGCAACATTTTCCAATGTTCACAAACTTAGGGTCAGTAGAACTCCCAATATTAATTTTGTCATATTCAGCTGATTGTTGAGGTCCAGTAGAAGCACTAGACTTTACATACCTATCGTGTTTATCAAACAGTTCCTCTAAACTTACCAATCCTTAAGGGATCTTGTTTCCCTTGAGTTTGATACATCCATCCTGATCCGTTTCTTCTCCTTGAGTGGCTACTTTGTCAAAGGGCACACTTTCACGAGGCAAGTTATCACTTCCTTCAAAGTATAGTTGTTCAAAATTATCTTTGAGTTCTAAGAAAGAAAGAAAATGTTGATCATTATTGAAAACTTGCCAGTTATTTGTAATATCAGGTACACTAGGTCGATGTATCATCTCAATGGTGAACTTATCTTGGGAAAAGTCAGGATGAGGTATAAGCAGTGACCCAGAGACTGCTAATGAATCAGCCTTGGTATTCTTCTCCCTAGGTATTGCTTCAATGGAGAAAGCATCAAGAAATTCAATGGAATCCCACACCTGATTCCTGTAATGTTTCAACCTTCCATTTTTCAACTGGAAGAGGTTTCTAACTTGCTTTACAATCAATTCCGCATCCCCAAGAGATAGAAGATTCTTCACACCTTGTTATTTTTCCACCTATAGTCCAAGAATGAGAGCCTCATACTCTGCTGTATTATTGGTATTTTCAAATTACAACTTGAATGAGAAAGGATGAAGGCTTCCTTCAGGTGACACCAGTATGACACCAGCTCCAGAACTAGCTGAGGAACAACTTCCATCAAACTCTAAAATCCAAACACCATTAGAATCTTTAGGTGATACTTTGGGGAGTTGGATTTCTTCAGGAGACATAATCATGTAGTTGTCATGCCCCATATCCTCATAGAGTATTTGTGCTTTGGGATCATCCATTTTTTGTACAATATACTCAGATTGCTTCTCAGGCAGCAAATTCTTCATTTTTCCATTAACAGGTATGAGGGCATGTGACTAATCCATTTGAATTTCTCCACCCACATCCTTACAGAAGTTTCTTCTTAGCAACATCCCGTATGAAGGAGAAATATCTGCTACTAAGATGGTAGCCAAAACTTTCTTCTCAGGCAAAGCAACAAAATCCACTTGTGCATCTTTAATTCTTCCGACTAAGGGCACTTCCTTACTCTCCATAGAGTAACAAGATCCATAAGTGCATGTGAGAGTCAAGCCTAAGGCATGAGCTACTTTAGCAGGCATCACATTAACTGATGCTCCTGATTCTATGACGCAATTGCTGAGCTTATGGCCAGCTATAAGAAGTGTCACATAGAATGGTTTGATTTTGTCATTGGGTGAGGTGACAACGGCTACCAGATTAGGTTGTGGTGCAGAAGAAGGAGTGGGTAAAAGGCCTTTAGAGGTAGTTTTAGAATGGGAATTAACAAAGTGAATCATTTTAGCAAAGGCCTTAGGATGGGTTTGATAATATTCAGCTTCTGAGATTTGAACCTTAGTCTTTTTTAGGTGATCAATAATATCGAAAGACCCAGAAGTGGATGGGCTATCATCATTTGAAATCTTAGGTTTATCAAATTTAGGAGAAACGGAAATAACTTTAGTAGCAGAATTGGTAGGAATCACCTTTGGTGTAGATGAAACAGGGATAGGAGATCCTCTTTTTGTAATTACAGGGATAGTTGTCGGTTGTTCTTTAGATTTCTTGGTGGGTTACATCACTTTCTCCCTCTGATTTGTCTGCTCTCGAGTCATGATAGCGTATGATTCACTATTCATGTCTACTACTATTTCATCATAATCATCCTCATCATCAATGCCCTCAGTGGTGAAGAAATTAACTCGAGATCCCTCAAGTTCATCTGCTTCATCATCAACCTCTTCAACAAATTCCTCACAATCTTCATTAACCTCTTCATCTTCAAGTTCCTCAACTTCACATGTTGCATTGACGGGAACTTTAATAGGAGGTCCTTCAAGCGCTAGCCTTGTTTGAGCAGCAAGAAAATGATTTCTGGGCTAAAAATTCCTCCTTGGAACGTCTGCATAGGGAGCATGCTGAGCCAATTGTTTCTTAATGGAAATGAGATCATTTGCAAGTTTTTGTACCAATGGATCAGTATTAGGTCCAAGGGTGGAGGAGGAGGAAGAAGCAAATTTAGATTTAGAAGGGTCTCTCCTTAACTTCCCTGACATGATTAAATCATCTTCGACACTAACAGCAAGAGTTTGATCTTCAGCCAATGTTGCGAGATTAACCCTTCTTAGTGCATAGCTAACTTCAGGTGATTGAGCATTTAGGAAAAAACATTTTTGAATTTGATCTATAGGTTGATTATTTGGTGGAATTTTGTTAATCAACCTGTTGAATTGGGCCACAAATTCTCTCATGGGTTCTTGTGAATCTTTCTTTATTTGAGAGATTTGGGCTAGCAAGGCATGCATGTCTTCTGCTAGTTTGAACTAGTTTTCAAACCTAGTTCTCATTGTATCCCAATTGATGATAGCACTGTCTGGAAGGTGATAGAACCAATCAGTAGCATTATCTTGTAAAGTCTCAATGAAAAGTCTTACGGAGACATCTTCATGTTCAACTCCCAGAACTCCACATGTAACTATGAAGGCTGCGATGTGTTCATCAAGATGCACTTTACCATCACCTTTGAATTTAGGGAAGATCTTCCAGTTACCTTTGGGTAACTCGTGCAAAGGCTAAGGAAGGGCAAGGGGCCCGACACGATGACCCCAGGGCAGTGGTACCGCCATTCTTGGAAAAATGGCTTGAAGAAGAACTGCAACACCAGCAAGAATCAAAGCTCGAAGATCAGGACTGATTGACTCTGAAGGAATACCACCATAGGGATTCTATCTTGGACAGGTGGAGTACTTGTTGAACGAGTCTTTCTATTTCTCGTTGAAGGGAAAGGAAAACCCTGCTGCTCCAAAAGCTGAAATTGAGAATCTTCAATACCAAGGGCCCTTCTCCCTCGAGTAAAACGCGGAGTCACCAGATCAAAGGATGATCAATAATTACAAAACTGGAATATGATTTCCCCAGCAGAGTCACCAAAAATTGTTGTTAATCAAATAGGACTTCACGAAGAGCAATAATCAGAGGACAAGAAGTCCCTCCTCTTTAATGGGAGAGGTTCCCTTATTCAGAAACGAACCTATTTACACATATACAAAACATGATTTTCTTGTGGAACTTGGATATTTACGAAAGTGTTTTCTATAAGGATCATCAATTACAAAAGGACTGAGGAATGAGAAATGAGAACGAGTGGAAAGGCAACATTTAGAATTATAGAAGACAGAGTAATTCTTTATGAATGCGAAGGTACAATGAATTGAAACAAGATCATTTGTATCATACTAATAAGATGAAATTTGAAAGACACAAAGTTCTATCAATAACATCTGCAAGAATACAAAGCTTCTTAATATAATATAGACAAATGATCTTAACAAGATTAAATGAAAATCTTAGGGATAAAAGAGATCAGATAGACAAAGAATGAAAAGCCTTTCTGTATTGATTTCTTTATCATTTATTTACACTTTCAAAAAATAAGCCAAGTTCTTCCTCCTTCAAAATGGCGAGGAGAGTCCATTATATAGTTTACAATTCAGTTACTCTCGGTAACTACTTATTTTAACTAAAGATTAGTCAAGGATTTCCAATCGCAATACCTCAACTTATTACAATAAATCTGAGAAAAAGAATTGGAAGAGAAGAGAGGAATAAGGAGAAGAAGACAGGTGCTTATGACTGGGAGGGACCCACTGATTTCAAAATCCACTGCCTAAATCTCTTCAATGCCTCGGCTATGTCTTTACCATGTGGGACTGACGTGTTGGCTGTAGACTGGGTCCAAAATCTGAGGCACTTCTCCATTTCCTTATCAAACTCGACATGAGTATGATAGTCTTTATTTGCTTCTTCAATAGCAGATTGAAGAGAGCAAATCTCCTTCTTTTTCTCTTTGGAAATGGAGCTTTCCTTGAACAGATTTCCTTTGACAAAAGCTCTGAATTGAGCTTTGATTTCTTGTAGGGAGAGAGACACACCAGAAGTTTCATCCTGAAGATGACAATGTATATCTTTGAAAGCAGATACAACTAGTGTTTTGAAAGCCTCTCCCTTCTGCCAACTATTCTTCAATTCTCCCGAAGCCTCCTCCAGGACCTTGATCTTCATGTTGGTAGTAATTCGAAGGGCGAAGCTACAAGCTAGAATTTTGAAGGAATTGCAGAGGAAAATGGATACGCGTGCAGGAATTTAGATTGCAAATGTTCGAGCAAAAGATAGCAGGAAAGCAGTTTACAAAACACATAGGGGGTTCGCTAGTTATATAGCTGTTTAGGAGAGAGAAAGTAAATGAGTGCGTATTTAATACATACCTACCAAATTGAATAAGCAATATATTCGGGTAGAGCGGGAAAAATTAGCACGAATGGCACTTGGTTCATTTGGGACATGTGGGACGGGAAAGCGCAAAGTAAGCGGCTCGGCCGATTCGGGCGAAGTGGGGAAAAGATGCACAAATGATCTTGGAACACGTGGGACAAAAGTACGTGAAGTACGCAGCTTGGCCAAATCAGACGAAAATGGAACAATTGGTCCAGGAAAACTTGTGACATTTGGGACAAAAAGTTCCAACAGGCCCGAAAAGAACAGACTTCGGGTGAACTGGCCAATCGAGGAACAGAGGGCCCAATTGAACTTGGGACACGCGGGACAAAAATTTCTGACGGGCCCAAAAATAACAAACTTTGGGTGAACCGGCCGATCGGGAATAGAGGGCCCAATTGAACTTGGGACACGCGGAACAAAAATGTCTGACAGGCCCGAAAAACACACAAAATGACCCAATAACGCAGATTTCTCAATTTATTTGGCTTTTCACATTATCAGTACAAGAGAGAAGACACTTAAACTCAAAATTTTAAATTTTCACCTTCCTAAGAGCAGGGGAATTTTGAGTGGACAACAAGACCATAAAAGTAGTGTTCAGTAAAATGGGCATAACTGAAGACACGGGTGGAATTATGAGGTGATTAAAGTTATTTTGGAAATATGATTAAGGCATATTTCCATTTATATTAGGATTGACTCATGATGATAATATTTTATATGGTTTCTAGATCAGTTCTTAGACAAGAAGACTTTTTCCAGTGTAGGACATGATAGGCTTGGCTAAATGTTTTGATTTGTTTGGGGCATGAGATAGATTAGGTGATGATTAATGTCACCTGGAATGTGACTATGGATTAATTTGGAATCTAATTAATCTATTTATAAGTTTTGGTTGTTTCTATAATGACAATAATCAGCTGATTTTTGAAAACAACTTTTTGGGAGGTTGGATTTGGTGAAGACAAAAGTGATTGAGGTTAGAGAAGGTGATTGTTTAAAGGATTATAAATTTATCATAAGTGTTATATAGGTTATTCATTTTCCATTTAATGGTCACCTGAAACATTTTAGATGTTTTTAACTGATATAGTGGCTTAAATACGTTTTTAGGGTTTTAAAGGGTGTAGGAAATAACTGTTTTGACAAGTACAAAGAACACTGGGCCCATTAAATGAAATAATTTGATTGGTTGAGATAAATTTTTACCATGTAATACATTTAAATATTAATTTAAACATATGTAGTGATTTATTTCGTATAACTAATTATGGTTTGGATGTTAGGGCATTTTTATCTTTTTGCCCTAAGGATTTGACCATTTTTATAGCATGAAATGTTGTTTTTGGCTAGGCCAACCTACTTGGGTAACTTGTGAATGTTATATTTCTAATTTTTCATTTTTTTTATGATTCATGGGTCAAGATAAAGGAGGTAAAAATTTTGTTTTTTAATTTTAAATGAAGCGGAGCTTCCAAAAGCATTGTTTTGGGTGCTTTTTAGAGCTAGTTGAGTTTGAGTTGTGTGTGTGTGATAAGTGCAACCTACATGAGATATATTTTCAGGTGTTGAAGAATGAAATGAGTTCATATCAAATATGTGATAGGTAAAATAACATCATCAAGAATGTGTGCATGTGTTTGAAGGATTTAAATGTGGAGGAGCTAGTTGTGAAGGTTTGATCACCTAGGGTTTGTATGAAGGTTTTAAGAAGTGTGAGATGAATACTTAGTATCCAAAATTTTTGGAAGAAAAAATTAGATATCACATCATCATAAGATGGTTTAGTGGGTGCTTGATCATATTGGGGGGTTGTAACATCCCTGTGGAGTTTATGCTTCACAAAATTAGGGGTTTGTGCCCCTTGTAAGGTTGTAGCTCTACTAAACTAGGGGTTGGTTCTCCTTGTGAGGTTGGTTCCTCACTAAATATTGAAACATATGAATATAATATTGTGTTTCAATTATTTTTATTCTCTTTTAGGGTTTCCCACTTATATCTTGTGTCTTGTGTTGATTATCTTACTTATGGTTCTTGCACATGTGATAAATTGTTGTATGCACACATTAATGAATGATTTAATGTTTGTGAGTTTTTTTTTAATTGGAAAATATGAAAAATGAATTTAAATATTTTTTAAGGACTTATTCACCCCCTATAAATCCATTATGCTTTTATCATATGAATAGTTCAAAGTTATGAGAAGTGTTCAAAATATTTGTAAGGTTGTGAATAAGTGTCTTGAGATCATGTCTTTGTATAATTTTTTAGGTATGTTCTCAATCATTGCATCTAGCTATGATCAAGTGTGTCATAGTGGTTTGTGATGATATCCACCCTAGCCTTCAATTATATAATCATTAAATATGTGAACATTGAAATGTCTATCAAGGTTTGTAACCAAGTATGTTTGAGTCTTAAATAAGGTCCTAGCTATGAAGAGTCTTCAAGAAATAATGGTCCATGGTCTGATTGATAGTTCAAGAAGAAAGTTTCAAGTTGCATTCATATCATATGTGAATATTATGAAAATGTTATGAGATTGGTATATGTTGTATAAGGTGTTGAAGGTATAGTCCATCAATGAAGGAGAAGTAAATTCTCTTAAGGGATAATTGAACGAGTTTGAGTCTACTAAATAAATATACTATGATTATTAATCCATCAAAGTCTATAAAATATTATGAATAATAAATTATACATTCAAAGAATTATGAAAAACAAAGTGAATCTTAATCAGAAATTTTTTGGATTTCAATCTCTTTGGTACAAGAATGAACGATGCATCATCTCAAGAATGTGTATTTACAGTGCTCCATAAGGTATAATGAATTAATTTGT
>JAHRHJ020000964.1:0-39361 GCA_019776745.2 Taxus chinensis
TCAAAAATTTCAAAAGGTTCCACATATCGTGGCGACAACTTGGTAGCCTTGCCAAAAGTTATTGAGCTCTTTTTCGGCTTCACCCGAAGAAAGACCTTCTCTCCCAGTTTATAATTCCTATCAACCCACTTTAAGTTTGCATAACTCTTTTGCCTATTGGCTGCCTCCTTTAGATGTTCCCGAATCATTTTGATTTGTTGTTCCATTTCCGTAAGGATTTCTGGCCCAATTACCTCTCTGTCCTCTACGCTGTCCTAGCTGACAGGGGTTCTACATTTTCTTCCATACAATGCTTCAAAGGGCGCCATTTTTAAAGAGGCATGGTATGTATTATTGTAGGCAAATTCTACCAGTGGAAGGTATTCCTCCCATTTATACTGCTGGTCCATGCAATACATTCTTAACATGTCCTCTAAAACTTGATTAACTCTCTCAGTCTGTCCATTCGAATCCGGATGATATGCAGAGCTGAAGTTTAATTTAGTTCCCAAGGCCACATTAAGTGTTTGCCAAAACCTTGATGTCATCCTCAGATCTCTGTCCGATATGATTAATTTGGGTATTCCATGCAATCTGAAAATTTCATGTACAAGTCTTCTTGCTGACACTGGTGCATCGTCTTTCAAATTACCAGCAATGAAGTGTGCCACTTTGGTTAATTTGTCGACGAAAACCAGGATAATATCATGCTTATTTCTTAACATAGGTAATCCTTGAACAAAATCCATCATTATCACTTGCCATTTGTAGTGTGGAATGCTGTGGGGATACAATAATCTAGCGGGATGCATATGTTCCGCCTTAACACGCTGACATTCTAAACAGTGTGTTACAAATTCCACCACATCCTTTTTCATTCCCTTCCAGAAGTATTGTTGCTTAAGATCAGCAAGCATTTTCGTAATGCCAGGGTGTCCAAAAAAAGGTGAATTATGAAATTCAGTTAACAATTTCCTTCTTAAGTCATTTGCCAAAGGTATATATACCCTGTTTTCGAACCTCAGAATTCCTTCATTGTCGAAACAAAATCCTTTATACCTGACATCCTTTCGATCTGGATCAAGTGTTGTTTTGACTTGCTGGAAATAAGGATCTGATTCCAAGGCATCTTTCACCTCATCCTTAAACTGAGTTCTTAACGTTATAAGAGCAGAGATATGCTTCCTTCGACTCAGAGCATCTGCCACTCTATTTTCCTTGCCTTTGATGTAGCTTATATCAAAATCATACTGAGATAGAAATTCTAACCATCTTCGTTGCCTTGCATTCAGATTTGGCTCAGTAAAAATATACTTCAACCCCAGATGGTAAGTTTTTAACTCAAAAGGTTTGCCTAAAAGGTAATGCCTCCACATTTGAAGTGCATGAACAATGGCAGCGAGCTCTAGGTCATGTGGAGCATAATTCTGTTCATGTAACTTAAGCTTTCTGCTTTCATAAGCTATGACATGGTTATTCTGTAACAGAATACCTCTAAGGCCTTCTCCCGATGCATCCGTTACAACCATAAAATTTCCATTTGGGTCTGGTACAGTTAAAATAGGTGCTGTAGTTAACTATTCCTTTAAATTTTTAAAGGCAGATTCACATTTGTCCGTCCAGAAAAATTTCTTATCCTTCTTTTGTAAGAAAGTGATTGGGGCAGCAATTTTTGAAAAGTCCTTAACGAACTTTCTATAATATCCTGCCAAGCCCATGAAGCTTCTCACTTCATGCACGTTCTTAGGCGCAGGCCACTCGGTTATAGCTGTAATCTTTGAAGGGTCTACAGCTATTCCATTCTTGCTTATAACGTGTCCTAAATAATGCACCTCTGCATCAAAAAAGGAACATTTAGACAGTTTACCATACAACTTCCTCTTTCTTAAAACTTCTAGCACTATCCTTAAATGTTCTTGGTGCTCTTCGACATTTTTAGAGTATATAAGAATGTCGTCTAAGAATACAAGCACAAACTTGTCTAGGTATTCTTGAAAAATATTGTTCATCGGATTCATGAAGGCGGCAGGTGCATTGGTCAACCCAAAAGGTAAACACCGTGAATTCCTAATGCCTGTACCTTGTTCTAAAAGTTGTTTTATGAATATCTTCTTCCTTTATTCTCAGCGGATGATACCCAGATCGAAGATCTATTTTTGAATAGACTGATGCTCCTCGCATCTGGTCAAACAGATCATCAATCCTAGGAAGTGGGTATCAATTCTTAATAGTTTCCTTGTTCAGCATTCTGTAATCAATGCACAGCCTCAAGGTGCCATCCTTTTTCTTTACAAAAATTACCAGCGCTCTCCATGGTGAGACGCTCGGTCTTATCAGCCCCTTAGTCAAAATTTCCTGTAATTGAGCCTTTAACTCAACCAACTCGAGGGTGGTCATTCTATAAGGTGCCTTAGATATGGGTTCAGTTCCTGGCTTGATTTCTATTGCAAAGTCAAACTCTCGTTTGGGTGGAAGACCTGATAATTCCTCCCGAAACACATCACTGAAACCCCTTAACAATGGATATCTTTCCATAAAAATTATTATCTTCCTCAGCATTTTCTTCATTTTTACTGCATACAAGGTGCAAGCCTCCTATTTTTAGCCCTTTTTAGTTGCATAGCTATCAGTTTCCTAACTGCAACTTCACGTTTTACACCTTGAATGACTGCTGCTTTCTGCAGGTCATCAAAACAAAAAATTTGTTTTTCATAACAGTCAACCTTTGCCTTATGTTCTGCCAACCAGTTAACTCCAATAATGATATCATATGATCCTAAAGGAGTGACATAAAGTAAAACTTCGGTGGCGCAACAACTGGGAAGAATTTTCCCAAAAAGGCACATTTCGGCTGTATGGACAACAATATTCCATAATGCACTGTCCATCTCTTATCCATTTGTTCATCTTTCCTTTTTAATTTCGTTGCAAGTTTAGTAGAAATAAAGCATTCAGTAGCTCCAGTATCAAAAAGTATGACTACAGGTGTGTGTGCATGTATAATTTGCTTAATGCTAAATCAAATGAAGCAAGAACTACCACCTAAAATAGTTCTACAATTTAGCTAAAACAAAGCATAAACACCATCATGATAAGAATTAAACAAGGGTTAGATGCTAGCATTCATCAATACAAACTTTGAAACTAACAATGCTAAATATCTAAACTCCTCTATTCTCTAACAACAAATAAATGAATGGACCTAAGTAAGCTCCATGGCTATCAAAATAGTTGTCCTTAATGCTCCAAGAACCTAGGAATGGGGGCTAATCAAAGTTGGGCTACAAGACCTTTTGACACCTCCCATATGACCCAAGCACTTTAAGAAAGAGGCTTAACTCTTCAAGATGATGAACTCTCAAAAGGGCAAGGTGCAAGCTCTTAGTCTCTTTGCTATATGCTTTGCATTTACTCTCTTAGAAAGTTTAGGTGTAAGTAAAAAGGTAGGTGGAGGGCTCTTTATATAGCCCAAAGGATAAAGGATTCAACACATTCTCATGAATGTGGGATAAAGGTAAAACATGATTAGGAATGGATAAGGTTGCTTTATTAAAGGTAACCTTACTTTAGAAGGGTTGAATACATGTTTAGCAAGTCATGGGAGTTGGGGGGTATTTTAATTAATCAAAGGTGATTAATTAATAGGTAGGTGTAAGATTATAGAAGCCAATTAGAGGAATATTAGTGCGATTTAGGCTATTATAAGGGGATTAAATCAATAAATATTGATTTATTGGTTAAATGGAAGGGAAAGCTAATTAATTAATAATATTTAATTAGTCTAAGTAGAAGGGGTGATTTATTAACAGAAGGTCGTTAATTAGGGTATTTGTTGGATAGGAAACTTAATTAATTAGCTTAGTGTAATTAATTAATGATGATATGAGGGAAAATGCGTGCTTTTGACGATATGTCATTGATTTGTAAGAAAGGGGATAATTAGCACAATTTAAGTATTTAAATTACTTCGGCGTAATTATAGGTGTTTACATTTGCCCCTCTTTGGGGGTGGCGTAAGTTATGCCACTTCAAAGATAATAGACAAGTATATACAAGTAAAAATATTGATAGGGATAGAAGAAAAATTAATAGGAGTGAAGAGATGCCCCCTCAGAGTGTTGATGGCATGATGGAAGGAAGGTCAATCGACAATCGAAAAACATGAGAAGTAAGCAGAAAAATGGGGCAGGAGGCAAGATGCCCTAAGTTAAATAGTAGAATTAGGAGAATGAAAGAAGAAGGGGGATATAGAATAAATAATAACGAGGAAGGAGATATTGAGCTGTCAGTGACCTCCAGCTGTTTATTTGTTTAAAACAATATTTGATTTCATCACATTGCCATAGGAAATATTTATCATCGATCCTTATTAAAAATATAAGTATAGGATAAAAGTGTAAAATGACATGGAAAGATAGAATATGAACAATTATCCATTGCTAAAATGTCAACTCCATACAACTTAAAAAATGTAATGCAATACAAGAAGTAAACAAGTTGATCTAGCAGGAAAAACAAGTACAAACGCATATACTCTAAACCAACAACGTTCAAGACAGTTACGTACAAATGCTTTGTTATCAGAGCTGAAGAGCTCCTAGATGTTCATGATAAATGACATGGATTGAAATTGGTGCCTCGAGAAAGGATACATGTAAGGGGGATTGATGAATGGACACAGGGTCCAATGAAAAAGCATTGTGTGCTCAACTAAACAGCGCCAGTCAGCTCATTAGTGCCCCAGATTACAGACGAAGCAAGCAGTCTAGCTTTTGTAAATGGTTGTAGAATCTATATGATTCTTGATTTGTATTGGTTCCGGGGAACACATGAGACAAAACAAGCAAGATATGGAGATAAATACCATGTGTGTGAGACAAATTTCAGCTCATTATGAGCTATTTACAAAATTGTAGGGTGTTTCAATTTTTAGGAATTTTTTGACAATTTTTGCCTTGGATTTTTAGATTTTTTTGATATAAAAATTATACATATATATATATATATATATATATATATATATATATATATGATTTTTTTTGCAAGTTTTCTAGAAATAATGTTCTATTGTTTTTGTGTTTTATCGTCCAGAAGACAATGTTTCTATTGTTTTTTGTGTTTTTGAGAAAACAATTTTCTATTGTTTTTGAAGATCACCTCAAAAGCAATGTTTCTATTGTTTTCCCCAGGGAGAAGAAATTTTTTATTGTTTTTGTCGGGTTGTCAAAACATATTGCTACTATTGTTTTTGTGTTATCTTAAAGATAATTTTCAAGGGTTCACATTTGTTTTTGTAGTTTTGTCCCTAAACAGGGGGTTTTCTAGATGTTTAAGTGTTTTCTGAAACATATTTTCTATTGTTTTTGTGTTTTCTCAAAACAATGTTTCTCTGTTTTTATATTTTTAACAGGTTTTCTGACGGCTATGTACACAAAACAAAGAAAGCGTGAACGCCCCTAGCATTAGATGGGGAATATAAAAAGGCAGAATGTCATGTGCTGTATGAATAAGAAGGTGAAAATCATTGAAGGTGACCATAGCATTAGATGGGAAATATAATGAAAGGTGATGTACCTTCACATATGAATACAATAATAGCATCAGACAAATCAATGCCTTGACTAGATAGGTGTGCACAGAGGACCCCTAGACTTTTAAGGTAAAACTAGCCCTAGATAGAAGTGATAGTTACTTGTCCAAATGTGAGAGTTGCTTGTGAAAAATGAATCCTCCTTAAGCTTCGAAAGCCATTTTTTACCTTAAGACTTGTCTAATGTGCCAAAAATTCTTGGTTTTCACATTTGTACGACCTGCTTTATTTTTACTTTTTCTTGATTTTTTTTATTTTTTGATTTTTTTGCTTGTTTTTTATTTCTTTTTTGAGGAACTTTCATACTGCCATGTTTAGGCATAAGAACCACTTGAGATGCATTACATTCATTTGTTTTCTTTAATTCCTCACCATCTAAGTGATCCAGTTTATATGCTCCTAAACTATACTTAGCAACCATAACATATGGTCCTAACCAGTTGGGCTCAAACTTGACTTCCTTTTCCCGATCATTGCTCTGGTGTTGAAGTTAGTTTTCTTTTAAAACTAAGATCTCCTACCTCAAGTTGGCGAGGTATGATCCATCTGAATTGTAGTCCTGCATGAGACTCAGTGTCTTATAAACCTTCAAATGATCAATTTCTCTCGTACACTTCTCATCCAGTAGCTCTAACTCTCAGCCAGTCTGGGCTACCTCGGTAGATCTTCTTCTTTGTCTAAATAGTCTCAAAGAGGTATTCTCAGTGAAGGGAGCTCAATTTCTAAAGGGATGATAGATGGCCTCAGTACAAAATACTAATGAATAAGGAGTAGCACCCATTAGGACTGCAAATTAAGGTTAGATAGGCCCAGAGGGCTGGGATGGATCTGTAGGTGCCAGTTTACTTCTAGTTTTGCTAACCATCTTCTCCGTGATCCTGAATAAGAGTCTTGTATTAGTTGACTTAATATTGTCCATTACCTTAAGGGTATTAGGGAGTTGACCAACTTGAGTCTGGTTGTGGAAGCATTTTCATAATTACCTTTGACCATCTTGTTCTTAAAGGATTTACCATTGTCTGCTGACAATGGCAGCAGGGGATGCCATAATGGAAAATGAGATGGTTCATTATGAACTTGGAGATATGTGATCCTAGTTACATAAGTAAGTGGTATAGCCTCTACTCACTTGGTGAAGTACTTGGTAGCGGTGATAATATGAGTGTGGCCATCTGAGGAAGTAGGAGTGAGCTTCCCTATCAAATCAAGCCCCTAATTTGAAAATAGCCAGGGTGTTGTGATGGGCTGCAAAGCCTGTGCTGGTGCATGTATCAAGTTCCCATATTTTTTACAAAGTTGCAACAGTCCCATATTTTCTGACATAAGTTGCAATAGTCATGCTTCTATGGTAGGCCAATAGTATTCTACTCTTAATAGTTTCTTAGCCAAGGACCATTCCATTGCTCGTATGTGTTCCACAAACTCCTCCATGCACTTCTCTAATTGCTTGGAATGACTCAGTCACATCAAGACAACGTACATCAGATTCCCGTCATAGCCATGACTATATAGGGTGCCTCCTAGGAGGATATAACAGGCTATCTACGGTGGATAAGGGATATTGCTTCTTCAGTATGAGAGATATTTGGGAGGAAAAGTGTCTATCATGTAAGATAGTTAAAAATGGGATCGTACCAAGGGGATAGAGGACCAAGAACTTCACATGCTAGGAAATATTCCAGTATGTCATACGTAAGCACTGGTGCAATATGTTCAACAAAAAAGGGCATATCATTGTTTGTCTAAGGTGGAATGTGTAGTAAAGATCCCACCATTGTATCCATGGTGTCTACTAATCTGTTATGTGATCTTAGGCCTCTAGTCAAAGATAATTTGTACAAAGTATTCCTTCAGAGTTTCAACCAATTTCTTGTATGCAACAAGCTTCTCATCTTTAACTTTGTATTTTTCATTAACTTGCTTGATGATCAATTGGGAGTCACCTACATGACTCGTATCTATGTCGAATGTTCCACTGTGATAACTAATTTCATCCCTGGCAATGAGCACATTCATATTCCGTAATATTATTCGTAGTAAGGGAATCCCAAATGGAAATGCCTACAGTATATGACTTCTCCAATGAAGGATTGACGAGTACCGGTCCTACTCCTGCACCATGAAAGGTGAATGACCATGTCAAATTGGACTCTACCACATGATGGATTCTTTAATGTACATCATAGATGCATCTGGTAGATCTAGACTTCAAAGGTTCTGTGCTTTGCAAATGTGCTTACGGCTAGCTGGTCAACAAGTACTTGTCCTTTTAGGGATTTTTGGTTAATAAAATTCAATGTCAAACTCACTTAAGTAGGATGACCCAATTAGCCATTCTACCTGTGAGGGCGGGTTTGGACAACAAATACTTGAGTGGGTCGACCTTGGATATGAGCTTGGTCTTAGTATTTAGTAGGTAATGACAAAGTTTCTGAAAGGTAAAAACAACGGCCAAGCAAGCCTTTTCAATCTGAGGATAATTACGTTCATAGGAGATGAGGGTGCGACTCAGATAGTACACTACTTTCTCTTTATGGCTAAGGTCATATTGGGTGAGTAGTGCACCAATAGCGTATTACGTAGTGGAAATATAGAGCAAAAGTGGTTCTCCCGGAGTGGGAGGCATGAGGACAGGTGGATTAGCTAGGTACTGTTTAAGCAAAGTAAAGGATTGTTGTTGCTTAGGTTCCCAGATGAAAGCGATGTCCTTCTTAAGCAAATGAGTGAATGAGTGACATTTATATGCAAGCTGGGAGATAAAGCAGCGAATGGCTTGAATTTTCCCTTGTAAGCTACACAGTTGCTTGATATTCTCAGGTGGAGGCATTTCTGTGATGGCAGATACTTTAGCAGGGTCTACCTCAATACCTCGTCTTGACATGATGAAGCCTAATAGTTTCCTAGATAGCACACCAAAGACACACTTCTTTGGATTCAGCCTGACTTTGTATTCACGTAGGCATTCAAAGATACGCCGCAAAATGATAGGATGTTCCTCTCTTGTTTTGGACTTTCCCAGGATGTCGTCTACATAGTCTTCCATGATGTCATGAATCATATCATGAAATATTACTGTCATGGCCCGCTGATAAGTTGCTCCTACATTTTAAGGCCGAATGGCATCACCTGATAACAGAAGGTGCCCCAAGGAGTTGTGAAAGCTGTTTTGTGTTGGTCTTCCTCAGCGATCTTAATTTGATTATAACCCGAAAAGCCATCCATAAGTGATAGAATTTTATACCCTGCGGTTGAGTCAACAATCATGTCAATGTTGGGCAACGGAAAGTCATCTTTAGGGCATGCTTTATTGATGTCCCTAAAATCTGTGCAAATTCAGATACCAATAGGTTTTTCTTCTGGATAGGAACAATGTTCGATATCCATTCAGAATAATCAATTGGCCTGATGAATCCTGCTGCAAGCAACCTTTCCAATTCTTCTTTAACTAACAAGGCCACTCTTGGGTGCATCTTTCGAAGCTTCTATTTGATAGGCTTAGCGTCTGCGTGCACAACCAAGTTATGCACGACCAAAGTTGGATCTAAGCCGGGCATGTCTTTGTAAGACCATGCAAACACATCAATAAACTCTCGCAGTAGCATAGTGAACTCTTTGTTCTCTGGCTGAGAGTGATGCTCCCAATTTTACTATCTTGGGATCTTCTTCAGTACCAATATTAACATCAATGGTTTCTTCAACTAACAACATTTTGATAAATCCTCCATACGCGTGGGATCAGGAGGTAGGTTGAGATCTTCATCCAAGGATGTCTCTACGAGATTTTCATCCTTGGCGTGGTCACTTTGTTTGTCCTTTGATTTTCTTATTTGTTTCTCAGCCAATGCCTCAAAGAGGTTTTCACTGTGTGACTTGGACTTTGATTTTTGCCAGGGCTTTTCTTTAGAACTCTTGCCCTCGCTTTTCTTTAAATTTTGCTGACCACGAAGTTCAGCCTCCTCATCGAAGTAGGCGCAGGTGTCTAAGTCGATAAAGAAACCCTTCTTGTGATCTCCAATGGGAATTGTATCCCTTTATGCCCATGAACTCTGCAATAGCCTCGTCATTCTCAAATAAATCTAGTGGCACATGACGTTGTTGGTCCCATTCAACAAGGGAGGGGTATACAAGGTCAAGGGTTGGTTCATTGGGGGTGATGGTTAGGACAGCATTATTCATGAAAAGGTTCGTGGAGGCCAGATCCTCATATTGGCTACCCGTATCGCTGTCTAGATAATCGGAGCTATCCTCATGCTCAGAACAAGTCGCATCTTGATCGTTGGGGTGTGCTCCATAAGGGTGAATCCCAATGCCATATCTTTCTATTTTGAAATGTGGAAGAGGGACTGGTTCTCTTTGTCCTTGTTCATTCCTCCCACATCCTAGGCCTTTGTAGCCCATGGAGTACATCATTCTGCTAGATTTTTCATATTCTGGGGTTTGATAACAAGATGGCTGAGTGTCCTCAGGGACCCAAGTAGTAGGTGGATCAAGTAATTTTTCCTCAGCTAACAAGCCTCTAGGTAGGAACGACCCAATAGTATGTTCCTCTCTAGGTCTCCTGAAGCAGTAGTTGGTCGACCTCTAGTCTTGGGCGACAAGGAGAGGTCTGAAACCAAGAGCGCTTGTTGTACATTATACTCCCCATAGCCATATTCCAAAATTTTTTTCTCCCATGAATTAAATGGAGATGTTGAAGTAGATGCCCCATGAGTGCAAGAACGAAGAGAATTTGAATCTACTCGAGATTCCATGGCCTCAGAATGAAGAGGGACAGCTATATCTGTGGAGGGACATGCATATGTACCCTTTCGTGTAAAGCTATTAAGAGCTCTACAATGAGCAAAGGGCTCTGAGTCTCCTGGTATTGTTATTGTATGTCCCTCATGCTTCAGCTTGATGCATTGATGAAATGTTGATGGCACTGCTTGCATGGCATGGATCCATGGTCGGCCTAGAAGCATATTATATGGAAGTTCCAAGTCTAAGACGTGAAACTTTGTCTGATGGAAGTGGGGGCCCACCTCCATTGGCAGCGTAATGGTGCCTGCTGACTCTCTTTCCCCTCTTGCCGCGTTGTCGTATGCGGTGATAGTGATGATATGGGACTCAAGATCTGCCTCTGTATGTCCCAATTGTTTGACCAACTTAAGCGTGCAGATATTCAATCCTGATCCATTGTCCACACAAGCCCCGTTTGATTTTCTGCGGGGTGACAACTACCTCAATGTATAAGGGAAGATTATGTGTAGGATTCTCAGTAGGGACCTCCCTATGGTTGAAAGTGAGATGCTCACTGGGGTGCAATATTTGCCACCGCGGCTTGAAGGTATGCAGGATCAACTTCTAAAGGCACTCCCGACCCCTGAAGAGTTTGATACAAAATTTCCTTATGCTCATTGGATATCTTGAGAAGATCTAAGATCGAGATCTTAGCAAGTGTCTTCTCAAGTTGTTCTAAAAGGTTATATTTACCAGTTTGCGGGGTCAACAGAGAGGGTTCTAGAATCACGAGGCGGGCACGCCTTGTTACCGCAGCGCAGTCCTTTCCCTTGATCCAGATGGTATTGACACGGTCAGTAGGGGAGCGAATACATCCGATAAGTGAATCGTAATGATTGTTATCTCTCTTGTATACAAGTAATTCGTGGCTTTATAGGTTTGGGATGACTCTCCCCGATCCGGTTTTTTCCTTTTCCGACTTATCATGCTTGGGGAATGGTTCCTTATAAATCCCCATTTTCTCGTTAGGTGTTTGCATGTGGCTAGGGTTATCCACCTCTATCTCCCCGTTGTCAATGAGGTCTTGAATATAGTGGTGAAGTCGTAAACATTTGTCTGTTTTATGACCTTTAACGCGATGCATTTCACAGTATTCATGCTCCTTATACCATGAAGGTTTAGGAGCGTTTTCATCGAACGGTTGTGTTGTAGGATAGGTCATCATGTGGGCCGCATCCAACTGTTTTAGTATGACAGACAACGGCTCATTGAGGGAGGTGAATGTTCTTCGCTTTGGTGGTGGTTGAATTGGGCCCTTGGTCAGTTTAAAAGGTTGACTGGTTTGGACCGTTTGAACACATTTGGAATCAATGATTATGACTCCCACCACGTTTTTGTTTTTGTTAAAGATATTTGGCTTTTCAGCGGGTTTGACACTTTGGTTGTCTTTAGATTGGGTTTTGAGGGTGCATTTGGTAATGAGAGCCTTTTCTATTTGAATCCCTTTCTCGATAACCTCCTCAAAGGTGCAGACACAATGCATTTGGAGGTGGAAAGCTATATCTGGGTTGAGATTAGGGACGAAAATACTGACTAGCTGCTTCTTAGGGAAAGCGCGAGGGAAGCGACTAGCTATCCCTCTCCATCGTTGGAGGAAGCTGGCGAAGGTCTTATTTGGGCGTTGTTTTGTGCTGCACAAGTCTGCCATTGTGACGTCACTCTCTATGTTATATGAGAAATGACGCACGAATCTTTCCGCCAATTCTGGCCAGGTGAAAATTGATCCTCATGGCAAGCGCGTAAACCATTCTAATGCTTGACCTCCGAGACTCTTAGGAAAAAGTCTGATGAGGTAATTATCACTATAAGACACCTCTTGACATGCCATGTAGAAATCTTTAACATGATCCCTTGGGTCTCCCTTTCCTTTGTATTTGTCAAACTTTGGCATATCAAATTTCTTTGGAAAGGGTTGAAGGGTCATTGTCTTATCAAAAGGATAGGGGCATAGTTCTTCGTATTGGTATTTCCTAATACTCCCTATATTGCTTTCTTGTATGCTCGCAAGCGTTGCTTTCATAGATTGTGCTTCTTGTGCGAGCAATTGTTCGTCTTTAGTGGGAGAAACGGGGTGTGTACATGATGATACCCCTGTGTCTTCTTCTCCTTGGTTTTCTCGATGGAGTTCGTGGATCCTAAACTTAGGCTTTGACTTTTGAACGTTCTTGTTGTGTGTCTTTTTGTACTTGAAAAGTAAGCAAAGCTAGTTGTCGGCTTAAGTTACTGAGTTGTTGTTGGGATTGTGACTTGGTTTGTGTCTTCTTCTTCTAAAGGTTCCTCCTTTCGTATTGTGGAGGTTCTTCCCTGTCTCATGTTCTATCTTGTTTCTTCGTGGCACTTTGATGAGGGGTATTCTATGCCCTACCACTTTATCATTTTCTACATAAGAAGTGGAAGCATGTCCGCCTGTTAATATCTTCCATATTGATAAGGGGGTGTTCCTCCTTAGTAGTGTCATTTGTTTGTAGTATTGGTTCCTTCTCAATGGGAAATTTGGCCCCTAATTCCATGACCCGTGCCAAAACTCTATCTTTGTTTCTAAGGAGAAACTCATCTAGTAGAGTGGGGGTCAAAATCAAAGTCTGCGTGTGTTGATTCTAATTCATTTCCACTATGATCGACCATCTCTTCTGTTTCCTTTTCTGCAGAAAATAGTGGTCCTAGATCGTGTCCAATAAATGGGTTTGACCCTTGTCTGTTAGAGGTTTCCCAAGCTTGCACCTGTTGTTCATCATATGTTTGTTTCTTTAACCCTAGACGCGTCTTAGGAGCCATGTTTTCGTGATAAGTTTCACTAAGGTAAGTTGTAGATTTGTTCAAAATTCAATGACTACCCCTAAGTGAAACACAAGATGTACGTGTTAAGAGTAAATTAACAGTGTGAGAATACCAATGTGATAGAATGATAAAGTCACCAATGAAACAATCGTTTGGTATAAAAACTTAATCAAATGAAATACCTCCTAGATACGTTTCAAAGTAATTTACGACGCCAGATGATTAACAAATGTCTCCACTTATGCCAAGTTCAAAGGAATGAACAAAACGTAAGTAAATACATGAAGTTAAATGCGATCCCCAATCAAGATATACGATGAGCAAGCTCAAGTCTGATTAAGACCTATATCTCAAAAAGTGTCAATTACGATTTGCGAATGACACAACAATATCACCAAGATATGTTAACCCACTTTGCAAGAAAGTGGAGTATTGATATCGAGGTGTTATTGATATAACACGCACAAATGGTAGTTCCTAACACCTTTTGAAATCGAGGTAATAATAAAACTGAAAAAAAAAATCTCAAAGTATAGCTAGGAATAGTTAAGAATGTGTGCAGTGTAACCGTACAATATAGGTATTTATGTCGAGTTTACAAGAAACAAGACGTAAATATCGAAAATTGTAATGATACGAGACAAACAAACTAACTCCTCTTATGGAAGTCCGCAGTGATAAACCACGCCTAACTACAATGACGATCTTGACGTGGGTATCAAGATCACAATGGCTACCAAATGACGTGAAAACACCTCCACTCACTTTAGACGTTTAACTAACCCAGCCGCAAACATGGATGGGCATAAACGGACATAAAAGTGAGAGAAAACAGTCGAATGGCAACACAAAGGTAATCACACCTCTTTTGATCAACAAAGTGTCAAAAGAATATGAAGGAAATAAATCAAGAAAAAAATGACAAAAAATGCTAGTCTTACTTCGGCAGAGTTTCGCCTTGCCCTAAGGCAAGTAAAAAAACTAGGCAAAAGTAATACGTCACACGTTTCTCTCAAAAGAAGTTCACAACTCAACACTGTTTTAAAGTGGTCAAAGTGGGCTCCTGGCCAAAGTATATTCTCCTAGGTATTTCTCTCGCCCTAGGTGTTACAAAGTTGCCACGAGTGAGCGCGATTTACCCAAAAATTTGCACTGACTAGTTTGGGAGTATCTCGGCTTTACTTTACCCCCTTCAAGAACAGTAGGCAACTAGTGCGTCTACGTGTACTATCACTGGGGTCGCCACAACAGACAACCTGTAACTCTATCTCACAAAGGAATCACTAGTCAAGTAGGTAGTGCGGAGCACTTCCCATTTTGTCCACAAGGTTCCCTCTTGCGTGGACTACTTTGGGGTTCCTGGAACCACCCCCATTGTTGTAGCTTAAGGCATTATGCCAAAGGGTTTATGTTCCAGTTGAGCGAATAGGGACATACCCTTTTCCGAAACCTGCAATACATTGTTTTGAATATGTTGTTCTTTTTATCTTGTTTAATTAGGTGTGGTTTGCTTGAAAACCTTTTGGCAACCTGTTATAACAACTGTATTAGTAGTTTTCGATTTCGTTTTGATTCCTTCTTTCTTTGACAAGCGTTTTTAGGTCCTGCACTCAAGCGTTAGTAGTTCTCCAAGAAAATCACATAATTTAAAAGAGGATTAAAAGTTTCTTTTGATTCTTAAGATCATTCAAGGATGCAAGAGAAGAGCATACACAACAAATAATCCAACTAAAAAGTAAATAAAATCTTTTCAATCAATGAACCATACAATTTTTTTGATAAATGTTCATTCCCTTAAACCAAAAGTGAAAGATGAAGTTTCCAATTTACCAAATGTTATAAAATGAAGACTAAAGTTGCTTTTGATTCTCAAGATCACCCTAAGGTGCAAGAGAAGATCATACACAAACTTTAGCCCAACTATATGGAAAACTTCAAATCAAAGGACCGTTGAAAAATACTTTGTAAAAGGTTCATTCCCTTAAGCAAAATGAATAATTAAATTTCCAAGTTTAATCCCAATGTTAAAAAGATATAGATCAAAGTTGTTTTTTATTCTCAAGATCACCAAAATGTGCAAGAGAAGAGCATACACACGCTTTGATCTAAATCGAGTAAGCATGGAAATACAACATTCATCAAAACATTAGACATGTTAGAAAATAACCAGTTTTAAAATAACAGAAAAACCTACAACTTCTGTAAGTGTAAATCTCAAATTTATTTTTCATTGCATAGTTAACTTCAATACCTTTCCAACGCAAAAAAAATGGAGTCATTTCGAGGTCGGGAGCAAAAGTTATGGCCTTCGGAAGATGGGTTACGCATATGCTCTTATGCTCATGGGTATGCACTTGACATGCACTTAAAAAATGTCAAAAAAAACGTCCCTTAATATGCAAAATGGGCAAATTTTTCCAACCAAGATTCAATTTTGACAACAACCCATCACATTAATATATGAATAGTAGACTCAACGCTATCAAACATTAACATACATGCTCAAGAATTTAAGATTTTCAAGAAATTGACAAAACTAGCAGGTAGAATGATGAAAAAGTAAGCTCTAAAAATGAAAACATGATGAAATCTTGAAATTTTCTCACCAACATTGAATTTTGACAGCAACCCACCACATTAATATGTAAATATAAGACTCAGCACTATCAAACACTAACCTACATGCTCAAGAATTGAAAATTTTCAAGAAATTGACAAAACTAGCATGTAAAATGTTGAAAAAGTAAGCTCTAAAAATGAAAACATGATGAAATCTTGAAATTTTCTCACCAAGATTAAATTTTGACAGCAACCCACCACATTAATATGTATATAGAAGACTCAGCACTATCAAACACTAACCTACATGCTCAAGAATTTAAAATCTTCAAGAAATTGACAAAACTAGCATGTAGAATGTTGAAAAAGTAGGCTCTAAAAATGAAAACATGGAGAAATCTTGAAATTTTCCCCTCAAGTCCAATTTTGACAGCACTTCACCTCCTTCATACCTACAAGGAAGACCCAACACATGCAAACTCAACAAAACATGTTAAAAAAATAAGTTATATCAACATGTGTAAAAGAGGGTTAGTAACCAAAAATAAAACTTAGCTACAAAAACTTAAAATTAAGTGCAAAGGACAATGGAGTAAGTCCCACCGGGCATGCCAAATGTGTGCATGTATACTTTGCTTAATGCTAAATCAAATGAAGCAAGAACTACCACCTAAAATAGTTCTACAATTTAGCTAAAACAAAGCATAAACACCATCATGATAAGAATTAAACAAGGGTTAGATGCTAGCATTCATCAATACAAACTTTGAAACTAACAATGCTAAATATCTAAACTTCTCTATTCTTTAACAACAAATAAATGAATGGACCTAAGTAAGCTCCGTGGCTATCAAAATAGTTGTCCTTAATGCTCCAAGAACCTAGGAATGGGGGCTAATCAAAGTTGGGCTACAAGACCCTTTTGACACCTCCCATATGACCCAAGCACTTTAAGAAAGAGGCTTAACTCTTCAAGATGATGAACTCTCAAAAGGGCAAGGTGCAAGCTCTTAGTCTCTTTGCTATATGCTTTGCATTTGCTCTCTCAGAAAGTTTAGGTGTAAGTAAAAAGGTAGGTGGAGGGCTCTTTATATAGCCCAAAGGATAAAGGATTCAACACATTCTCATGAATGTGGGATAAAGGTAAAACATGATTAGGAATGGATAAGGTTGCTTTATTAAAGGTAACCTTACTTTAAAAGGGTTTAATACATGTTTAGCAAGTCATGGGAGTTGGGGGTATTTTAATTAATCAAAGGTGATTAATTAATAGGTAGGGGCTTATAGAAGCTAATTAGAGGAATATTAGTACGATTTATGCTATTATAAGGGGATTAAATCAATTAAATATTGATTTATTGGTTAAATGGAAGGGAAAGCTAATTAATTAATAATAATTAATTAGTCTAGGTAGAAGGGGTGATTTATTAACGGAAGGTCGTTAATTAGGGTATTTGTTGGATAAGAAACTTAATTAATTAGCTTAGTGTAATTAAATGATGATATAAGGGAAAATGAGTGCCTTTGACGATATGTCATTGATTTGCGAGAAAGGGGATAATTAGCACAATTTAAGTATTTAAATTGCTTGGGCGTAATTATAGGTGTCTACAGGTGGCCATTAAAGCCACCCACCTCCAGCCGACCAAGGAAACAAAGTCAAAAAAAACATTAACCTTTCCTTCCCCACGCCAAACGTGGTACATAACGAGATCAAAAAGGGAGAGACAAGGTAGGTTGGGGACATAAAAATCTATATTTAAAATTAATAATTTAAAACAATTCTAAGATTGCGGGATCGGTCGACCCAGGAGGAGAACGGGGTTGAGTAATTAAATGAAATATTTACGCGAACGTCACTCCCAAACCGTGGCGCCACCACAAAACATACTCTTCCTCATTTGCGCAACAAGGCTCGATCAGCGGGAGCGACAAACAAATCAAAAAGATAGTTTAACGATAACAGAGGATGATATCGATAACAATCGATATAAAGAAGGTAATAATAAAATACAATCGTTGATCGATAATACAATCATAATGTCATTATTATTATTATTATCATTATTATCATTCTACAACTTGTAAAATAATTGGCATCAATCATAGTCATAATGGTCAGCAATTTCTAGGTCGACAAAGGCACAACGACACTCCATGCTTAGCACTCGATCGCCACAGGATGAATAGGTGTAACATAGAATAGGGCATTACAATTTGGGTCTTCAGCTTGTTACCCACAAAGTTCCTGTAAAAAAACTGGAGATGCAGAGGGATTCCATCTCTCATCCTCAAAGTGACCACTTTCTAGTACACCACAAGGCTCATATGCATTTCATACGCCTCCTCCAAATGCTTGACGGGAAATTCCATGAGGTCACCCACCTCCATCTCTCTAAATCCTCTACTACCACTATCTTTTTTACTACATCAAAACTATAGCCTTGATTATATGTCCCGGTATTAGTGAGTCTATTATGTTGTTATACGAGAAGATTGAGTCTTTCCAAAAACTAAGCTTTGGATTTAATGAGGGTGTTGTAAGTTTCCATGTAGATATTTGCTAAAACAAGGAGGTGGAGTTTACAGTGTTTCAACGAAGTGAATAGGACAAGAAAATGGAACTCATTCTCAATCATTCCTTTGAGTTTCATTCAAGGATTAGCCTTTCCATTAGGAAGAAAAATCCTATCTCCATGAGGAACAATTGAGCAATGTCTGAGTACCATAAGCATGTTTCCACCCAAGTAACATCTTGGTTAAGGAAATGAATTATGAAGTGAAAAGGGGTTTCATCATGTTCAAGAGTGAAATGTGAAGCTCATATAGTAATTCAAGAGTCATCATATCCTGAATCTTCCATCAAATCTCTTAGAAGCAAGTTGAATTGAGTTAATCAAGCTATCTAAGAACTCAAAACCATCATGTGTGATGAGCAAGAAGTTAAACACCTAGTAATGTGGTCAATCCTTAAAGGAAGAAACATTGCAATCAAACCTCACTTCAGTACCATCTAGTGCCATTGGGAAAAACCCTTCAGAAAGAAATATAATGAATAGAGGATGAAAATAGCTTCCCTATTCTAGGAAACTTTGTAAGATGGTGAAATTCATCGAATATGTCATTAAGCCTCATGAGCCATATGATAATGATCCTCTTTGCCTCCCGTCATTCAATTGTGATCCCTCACCAATATCTTGAGAGTGCTCTCATGACTGACACCATATCTGCTCTGGAAGAGCCATTCTCGTGGATTTAATATTTTCTCGTGAGTGAATCAAGAACAACATAATAAGATGTTATACCTGACCTTGGGGCCATCATGAATATCTTGAAGACTAAACGAGGTAAGAATACACAGGTCAATTCTCGTCTCTTCAGTGGAACTTCTGATGATCAGTATGCAGAAATTGCTCGACTTAAAGTTGTGAAGACCTAGAGGATATGACTTCGACAGATTATGAGTTGATCCACATCTCGTTAGGTCAAGATACACATGAAAGTGATGCTCATCTATTCAAAGAATTTTCTTCCCGCATGTTCACTCAAAACCAAGAGTACAAAATTGAATAATTGAGGAATTAGAGGAGCATGTGAGATCTCCCAGTGCATGCATTCAACCTTTCTTAGAACCCAATTCAATACCTCACCCCCTGCAGAATATATTTCTCTGATCAGTAGCTTTCACCCCGACAAGATCAAGAAGGTGAAAGGGCATATGATGTAAGGAAAGGATAATGAAAAATGGATTGAGAATATCCTCAAGAAAGGAAAGATATTGCTCCTAGAGGTTATCTCTTTGTTCTGGTATATTTTTTCCACTATTTTACAAGTGAAGAAAATAAGGGAGGAGATTGAAAAAGAGAAGATCCATTACGATGAGATGTTCCTACTTATGTCTTAGATGAATTTCCTCAACTCTCACACTCTCATGAGTAAGAATGTGTTCGCATTAGCTGTTAAGAACTTGTCCCCAATATGGATTCGCACTATGGATGCTAGATATGGTATGAGAAAAGATGACATCTCCTAAATTGAATCTAGTAAACAAAATGCCTTTAATATTTTGGATGAGGTCAACAACTATGTGCAGGAACTTGGATTCCCTCTACTCACCAAGAATTTTTCATCAAAATAAATTATTGATTCCTTCCGAGAGTCTGTCAAGAAGGAGGCAAGTGATCCTTTTTCCTTCAATAAGGAAACGTTGGAGTCCCTTGCCAATATCAAAGGCTTTATTTATAACATTACAAGAATTCAAAAGGAATGGTGTAATCAATGTAAGGATATCATAGTGATTTTTCCAAAACATGGGTCAAGGTGTTGAGTTTCAATCACATTCCATAAGCATAAAAGGTGGCACTTGTGGTAGCCTAGTTTAGTAGAGAATTCAAAGGACATGAGCTCATTCTAGAAAGTCACCCTCATGGATAATGAATGGATAGTCTCCATCAACAATGTCTTCATCCTTATCAAATCAATCAACCTCTCTCTCTCTCTCTCTCTCTCTCTCTTCTTCTCTCTCCATGTTCTAATTTCTCATTAAGAATGTAATTTTTTCTATTTCATCATATTCACTTAAGTGACCCTTAATTAAACATTGTAAGATTAATTTTTCACTAATAAGAAAAATACTCACTTCCTAGGAATGTGAAAGGTCACAAGTGATGGGGATAGGTGAAAAGTCATGTGGGGGTAGATGAAGAGACATGTTTGTAATTCTATGAATTGGGATAGATTCTATATTCCAAGGGGTTGGCAATTTTTTATTGATTGTATGTTGTTGAGATTTACCACTACTACATCAAGTAATATAAGTTGCAATTATTCTACTTCTTTTTTATGTTCCTCTACTCTGTAACTTTGTAAGCATGGTGATCTTGGAAAATCAAGAAATGTGTCTGCACCTTTGATAAATGAATCTAAATAACTTTGTGTCTCTAGTTTGTTAGTCTTATTAATTTCTTACATTGTTGTGTTCTTGTAAACACAAGATCATGTACTTTGGGTAATTATCTAGTCCTGATCGCATAATACTATTCATATAGTTCCCAAGTAAGAAGAGTATTAATTAACCCATGTCTTTGGCCACCTTTATTTGATTTCTATTGCTACTTTCAATCTTGCACTCTTACTTGCTCAGTCTTCTGTTTTACTCTTCGGCATTTATCATCATGGACACTAGCACCCAGCCAGAACGCCAGGTCCAGGAACCCTTGTTCCCTCTAGGTGCTCATATCCCCTTTGTACTTTACTCACACTTTTTGGGTCATTTCTATCCATTTGAGCATCTTATATTTTTGGTAGTCGGCCTTTTCGGGGTTAATTATGAAGTTCAAGTGAAGGAATCATATAAATATAAAGTTATGTGATCATAATAAAGGACCAAACACTAAGCACTATCTATCTCCACCTAAGGTTGTATCTATCAAGGAATCTAATAGCTCCATTGAATCCATCTAGCTCCATCAAAAGGGACACAAAGGCTAGTTTTCTACATCACACTTCATAGGGGAAGTTCATTCTATTCCGTGCACACATTATTTACATTCTACATCTAGCTACTCGCTTGTTATTCCTAGTGCGACACGCACAAGAGCAACCTAGGGCACAATTCCGCACACACACATAGAACTACATTGGGTCTGAGATGTAGTACAGTGCTCAGTAGTAAGTCCATCATTGTGGTAGTTAAGGACAGTTTGACCCTCATTATACATATTTCTTTTTTAGGATTTGATGTCTATTTGAGGGTTTTTAGGTCCATTCTTTATTGCAAGTTTACATTGACCTTGACGGTCTTTGTGTGAATCCATAGTGACAAAAGGTGGTGAGAATTAGCAAACATCTTGTGACCATGAGAATTCAAGTTTTTGAGCATTTTCGTAAACCCAACGCCCATAAAAAGGCCTAGGGTGCTGCGGGTGCTTCTGTCCCTCTCTAGGTGCCCCAGTCCAGACAAATCCTCCATATCTACAATTTTATGAGCTCATGTGCGATGGTCAGTCCTTCCTGCATCTCTGTTCTTTAGCTCTACATGCACTTTCCTGAATTTGATGAATCAACTAAGGCTTCTTACCCTTCTTTACGCATTAAGTTTTTATTGTTTATTGCTTATTTATTTGAGTGTATTTCTTATATTTCATTGTCATTTATTTACGGTTGATATAACATTCAAATTAGGCATATAAATTACATTTTAGCTTAATTAGTTCTTCTAATTGAATGTGAACCTACTCTGGTTATTATATGTAAATTTTGTAAGCCTACTCATAATAGTAAACCTCTTTCTCCTTTTTTATCATACTCACATTTACCTCCCTTCACTGCAAATTCCTCCCTTGTACCTCGTACAAGTATTTTTCACAAGTTTAGTGGAGTATTCCTATGTGATCCTCGTCCTATTGGTCACCCCATAGATTTAGGTAATTTACATCCAATAATATGAGCCTTCCCATACACAAGAAGGAGGGGATTATCCCCTGAGTGTTAGATAAAAATCAATAATTTGCAATATGAAAAATTATGTTGCCAACACATACCATAAAAGAAGAAGAAAAATAAAAACAATAACACAATGAGTGGGATCCCATCCTTGACATATTCCACCCCTCAGCCATTAGTGGTTGGGGGGAAAAATTGGACAACCCTCTGTCTTAAGCTCCTTTGACTACTATGTTCATTTTCGTGGTTTAGTTTTATGTAGGCCTTTATTTTCTCTCATGCAACTTATTTCTTGCACATTTTTTTAAATCACACTTTTATTATATATACATTTATTTTGACGCCCTCATGAGATGAGTTATATTATTCTCAAGGCCTTCTTGGATCAATGTGACTTGTATTTTCTGGGGTGTGTGCTATTTAATGATTAAAAAATATAAAATTATGGTGTGTGTATTGCTTATTTTATTGGTGCATCTTTACATATAAACATTGCTTATCATATTACTTTTGGTTTACATATCCACTTTTCAATCAAATGTTTTTCATGGTATCTTGATTTTAGATGCAAGATATGAAGATTATATATTATCATGGATTCACATATGTTTCTTAGCTTCCTTTACCTACACCTAGGAGCAAGCTTTTCACTTGAAGCACATGTCTATACTGGAGGCATCTTACACATGTATTGCATGTCATATCTTTTCTATATTATTTTGTTGATCATGTCAAGTTGTTATTATTGTTTTTATACATGTTCTATTAACATTAGTTTAGTGTTAATACATTGTTATTTGTTGGATAGTTATAACTGTCCTCCTCCTTGTTCTCATCATCCTGCAGCCTTTATATGGCTCTGTTCATTGAATATTTTTCAAGGCATTCTATCAATTTTTATTTCTATCTCTTCCTTCATTGGTATCAGAGCTTCAAAGATCTAAGACCTGCTATAAAAACTTCCTTACAGGCAATGGTTTCATGAACTGGCGTTTTTTTGACCTGCAAGCTTAGGCAATTTTGGTGGTGCTTCTTCGGTAGGATTCGACCTGACACTTGATTTGGTTGGTTTCTTGAATTTGTAGCAATAGTTTGGAGGAAAGATGCAGCCATCTTTGGTAATGTCAACATGGGGAAATGCGTTCAAACCAAATCTTATACCTGGTTATTTGGTTTGATATTTGACCCAGGAACTTTATTGCAAAATAAAATTCCACATATTTTTCTCCAGGGTTTCTTATGCTTTCGAGTCATTCTGAATAAGTTAGACATCATTTCTAGACTTGGCCATAACTGTGATGTTATCATCTTTGAAATGGAAAATACATACCAACCGACATTGAAATATGTGAACCTGGCATCACTAGCAAGTGAGTATTCATTGCTCTTTATTGTTGTTGAGGGTATGATAATGCTCAGTGGATATTTGCTATGCAAAGAAGGCCAATTTGACGGTCCAAAATGTTTTGCCTCTTTTAACGAGGGTGCTGTTTTGCAATGGGAAGCACCATAGGTGATGCAAGTCATTTTCTAGATGGAGATTATGCCATGGTTTTTTGTCACAACTGTGATAATGGAATTTTGCTTCAATAGAAGTGAAAACTATTCAGAAATATTGTACTCCAAGTAGAGAGTTATGATGGGGTTATCTTTTGCAAAGTGCCGTGGAAGAAGTGAACTGCCAATGGTGAATAGGTATTGTTCATCATTGATGCATGGCAACAACAAGGAAAAAGGTTGGTCGCATTGGTGACTAGAAATGGTCATTTGAGTGGACAAAATTTTCTAGGGAACCTCCTGAAAAAAGGAGGATGGAGGACAACGGAGGCTAGAGGAAATCCAGTGACCTCTTGCAAGCCGCAAGTGACGAGGCCGCCGACAGAGATTGTGGCAGAATAAGGTATTGAGGACCTATTCCTCAATTTTGGTTTGAGTTTATTTCAGTTTCAGTGTTGTTTCTGTGTTTTGTTGTTTTGTGATCGGATGCTGAAAATGGATTATTCTGGAGCATCATTTTCTAGAGCATGTTCTTTGATGCGATTTATTTCTCAGTGTTCTTATTTCACATTATGGGGAAAAAAATGACTTAGTCAAGGGCAACATTCAGTGGCAGTGATTTGTTTCCTTTGCTGTTGAAGATTGGCTAAATGACAATCGACATCAGTGGCTACAACTGAGAACATATTTTCTATGATTCTTAGAAGTGAATGTGGAATATTTGTTAGTGCATGTTGTTGTTTTCCTATGTTGTGTGGTTGTTCAATAAAGTACAGATGATGCATAGTTTCCTGTTTGGGACCTCCTAATTGAAGAGCGTCATGGGGAGCAGAAAAGCACTGAAAGTAGCGCATGGTACTCGAAGTTGGGTTCGTGGTAATCCTGTAAAACCACCGAGGTATCATCCTCTTGGGTTCGTGGTATGCCTGTAAAACCACCGAGGTAAAATCCTCTTGGTTCGTGGTAAGCCTGTAAAACCACCGAGGTGAACAGTCGAAAAGTGCTCCTGTCCCTCTAGGTTTATGGTCAACCTTAGAAAAACCATGTGTATCGAGACCATGTAGGCACATGCTCGTGTGAAGACCCTCTTTGCGGTGTTCTCATTAAGGGGGGACATCCAGTATCAGGAAATGTATGTTTGTACGAACAATGTAATAAGGGGGGGAATGTTAGCATTAGTTTAGTGTTAATACATTGTTATTTGTTGGACAGTTATAACTGTCCTCCTCCTTGTTCCCGCAGCCTGCAGCCTTTATATGGCTCTGTTCATTGAATATTTTTCAAGGCATTCTATCAATTTTTATTTCTATCTCTGCCTTCATGTTCTACCCTAACTTATATCTCTTTAGTAACTTGCTTATAGAGATATTGTGTTTTACTATACATGATTGTGACATTGTCTACTTGTGGTTAGATTTCTTATATGTCATGTCATATGTCATTATTTCGTATGATCATTTTATTAGTCAATCTTTTTAGATGTTATTTCATGTTATGTTTGTGTGCTTCTTGATCGTGTTGTTTGTTATGTCCACATACCACATTGTTACATGCTTGTGATTGACTAATGTGGTTGTTATGAAAGTGGCCTTCTATAATTGAATTTGAGATTGGTTATGTGGATACAATCAGTTACTCGTAGTCTTTGGATACCTCACTCACTTTCTTTGATTATGTCATGGATCGCTCAAAATATGATATTCTTCTTTAAAACCCTAATCCGGTCTCAACTCCTCACAAATCCCATAAAATGGGGGATTTTGATGGGAGCATGCATTATACCTATATTATTATTATGCCCATCTTGACTTGACACAATTACAATCAACACTTGACGCAAGGAAGCAATTAATCTCATGTAGTGTCCCAACCCGTATCTTTCAATGTGTGCAACAACTAGTAGAGACTACACTAAATTTATAAATGTTTGAATTGAGGCTTTGGCATAAGTATGCTCCATGGAAACCATAAATTTTGCTCTTACATCTTCGATATCACTCTTAATTTTTTTCTTTTTACAACTTCAGTGTGCCTTTTATTGTTTGAAATGTGTGGATGTACCTCTCTTTTTATAGATTTGTTGAATTCATATTAGGACCCTTTTAGGGCATAAGCCAATACACATATAGGAAATTTGATCAAAGATACTTTGAAGTAGGCTTTGTTGGAAAGTGTCAAATTCCGGCAACATTTTCCGGCCTAACCTTTCCGGCTACCCACTTTACTTTTGCTAAATTTAAATAAACATACATAAAAGGATAGTAAGATGACATATGGATATACCCATAAAATTTGAGTTTGCTTTGGATTTTCTAAATTTCCGGTTCAGCGTGAAGGTAAGGTCGAGTACTTCGTTTATCCGTAACACGTTTGATGGCTACGACAAAATGAGTAGAACACCTAATATTTAATACAGGAACAAATATATGACCGATAAAGCTGTTATAGGTAAATACTTAGGTCGAAATACTTTTTATTGTCCATGAATGAATACATACAATTTGAAGATCCTGAAAAATACAAGCGCATGGACGTCTTCGTCAACTTCCATAAAAAGAAAAGAATAAATGGGAGGCAAAAAGTCCAATGAAATTGCAATATTTTCCGTAACCGACCTCACCTGCTAACCACCATGAACCTCAGCTTCAGATTCATTCATAATAATACTTTTTAACTTATACAGCTTGGCGGCTATGTTCAGGGTCGGTGGTCTGCCTGGCTACCGCTGAGCATAAATACAGTCACAGCACTATGTCCACTTCGCTTCGCAATAACTCCAGTTGGAAACTGCACACTGTGTATGCATCAGGCGAATAAAAGCTTGTGAATGAAATATACGTGCAATTTTGTAACAGTGCAAAGCTGATGTTAGAAACAGTGTGCTGGTGCGATATTTAGAGGAGTAATTACATTTCTTATAGAGTCGGTCATTGTTGTCTACCTGTTGTCCTCCTCTTACAGGCTGCTTAAACTATCTCTCTCTATAAATACACCCCTGCATTTTTAAATTTACATCCTGCACCATCTCCGCTTGATTGTTATTAGCCAGCGCTTGCAACACCCTCTCACCTCATATACGCCACAGTTCATTTTTGCAATATCAACCAGGGTTTGAAACCTAAAGTATTGTTGCCCGTTGGGACTATGCCTCTATGAACTTCTTCCGGATTGCCTTTATTGCCAGACCTTTCCATACAGAAACCGCTCCATGGTAATAATTATATTTACTTCAATTGACAGAAAAAAGGCCATAAAATTTTTTTTGATCTGTAATTTTTTTTTAAAATCTTGTTCAGATCCCTTTTCCTCGCAAGGAGCCTCGCACCAGGTCATATACCATCCAGCAAGCGGTCTTTTCATTGGCGGCCGCGGAAGCAACAGGAGGTGTGAAGCTCGATTCCTGTGACAGCTCACTCCTGTTAGCATCCTGGATCAGTTTTTAGCAGCATTTCTTTCCTTCTCTGTATTTCTTTCATTTATTCGCTGTAATAATTCTGCAGGGAAATATAAATAATGCAAATTATTGTTTTGTTGCGATGAACCTATTTTATTGGGTTTATATGTTTCACAAAATGCGCAGTATGCTCAGCCATGCTTTCATTATTGGTCACATCTTTTAAGTCAAAATAGTCTCCTGAGTTAGAATTATTTGTAAAAACTAGGTACATACGTTTTGGTATATTGTCTTAGTATCTGTAGTTATAGTGAGTCCAGGGCGTAGTTTTCTTGAAGTTATTGTTATTGTTATTCATCAGCCCAATCACAACTTACAACATAAAATGCTATGCGGCTAGGAGAGAGGTTCAGACCATGTTTAGACCGTATGCGGGATGAAGATCGGTCTGGAGGGGCTGAATACATGGAGGAGGCCTTCAGGAGCTTAGGACCCTGTTGAGGGACATTCTACTTAGAAATGGAAGGCTATGGTGTTGCTGCTAAAATAGTTGCGACGTATATGTGCTGGGCTTTTTGTTTCAGTCTTTTCATTGTTTTTGTAATTGATGGGGCCTCCAATTCTGTGTAATAGAACTATACGCTCCCATGATTGGGATTCGGGTTTAGTCGAACAATTATTGCATGGAATTGAACCTATTTAATTTATTTGTTTCAGTTTTTTTATTGTTTTTGGTAATTGTTGGGGCCTCCAATTATGTGTAATAGAATTAGATGCTCCCATGATTGGGATTAGCATGTTTTCTTAAGAAATGTACTATGGATACATACTATAAATAAGCACATAATAATCATGAAATAGTTTCACCTGTAAGTGGACAGCAGCTGTTTAATCATCTCGGGTAGAGTAATTGTATTGGAATATGTTTTGCTGCTGATAGTTCAAAGGCTCTTAATCTGTTAGTGATAATCTTTATGTAAGCTCTGCTGAAAACTACAATGAGCATGTCTGACATTTCCATAGTTGCATACAGAGAATTATGGATGAAATATATGATATATGATTTATGGATGTAGTTGCAATTTCAGTTTCAGCGAGCCAATGTTTTTTGCAATGTTTAGAATTCTTCAGCACTTCTCTAACTCAATTGCATGACATTCACTAAATATCATGGTTCTGTCTTTGTCCTAACCATAATCCGTGTCATATATATGTATATATATTTCTGTACTTGTCAGTAGAAGCTAAATTTATACTAACAAAGTTGGTTGCTTTTTCCAGGTATTATGGCCACTCCAAGTGGAAGCCCATCCATTATCACAATATCTGATGATACCTCTGGTGCCATTGTCGGGAGCCCTCCTATTGAACTGGTCGCTTCAAATGGGACACCTCAGTCATATGCAACCCAAGCAACCACCAACGAAAGCTCAATACAAAGTGTCCAGCCACCGCTTGCGACTTCTGTCCATACTTTGGCTACTTCTGTTGCAGCTACATGCTCAACCATTTCTGGTAGAATATCAGAGTCCCTCATCCCATCAGCAATGATTCTCGATAGTGATTTAACCACTGTCTTAGACATGATGCACAAGGTAGATGCAACGTACCTTAGGCTTGACGCATTGTACACTTTCCTTCGTTCGCTCAGCTACGACCAGTACTACTCTGGCGGCGAGGAACACTCCATTAGAGCTGCATTCAAAGCTTATCTTGCATCCCTTTAATTTAAGTCCCTACCTCACCCCTACTACGACTTTGCACTGCTCATACATATGCCCACCTCTTTCATCCTACCCCACAGTAACCTCTTTTTGAAGGTCTAACTTGATAAACCTATACTTGCATAAATATGGTGTACATGTTCCATTTTGAAACAGTCGTCAAAAGCTTTGTATAATTCCAATCACGATATATACAATAGAGTTGTTGTACATATGTTTCGTACTTTACTTAAAGAATGAGCATAGAAACTGTTGTGTTATATAAACATCTTCCCCACTGTACATATCTTTACGTGCTTATTCTCTAAAAAAACACTTTACGTGGGCCATAACTTGGTTTCCCCACTTTATGGTTTAGCGCATGCTCCCTCGTACTTAACATTACCCCATTTGCTAATTCATTTCCATTTTATTTTATTGTTTAGGAACCACCAGCATCGCAGACTCCATTGCCCCCAACGTTGTTCCTCCCCAACTGGCCGTACACATGCCGACATCCCACACAGATACTTTGGCACCGGCTACTCGTGAAGGCCATCCTGAACACTACATGCAACTCATGCCAATTAAATCGTTAAATCCTTACCAAAGCGTTTGGACTATTGAAGGCAGGGTCATCAAAAAAGGCAACCTAAACAACTACAGCACGGAAAAACGCACAGGGCAGGTTTTCAGCTTCGACATTATCGACAAAAGCAACTCAGATATAGTGGTGACTTCTTTTGACCTAGCTGCAACTTCTTACTACAACCAAATACAACTAGGTAAAACATACACAATCAAAGGAGGCACCTTGCGGACTGCAAAAAAAGATTACAACAACTCCACAACTCCTTGGGACATCATCCTAGACTTGGACTCCTCTGTAAAGCTTAGTACAAACCAGTCCGTAAACATACCGCAATATCTTTTCCGCTTCAAAACAATAGCAGAAATCAACTCCGCCCCCGCCAAATCCACCATTGACCTACTAGCTATTGCACTATCCATTACCGCCCCCTCCACTATCAGGAAAAGTGATAGTACTTTCAACCACAAACGCACAGTCGTACTAAGTGATAACTCGGCACTATGTATTGAGGCAACGTTATGGGGTGCTTTTAGTGACAATGAGGGCAAACTTCTAAGTGAATTATGTGCTACACAGACATCAATCCGACCAGTTCTTGCAATTAAGAGAGCAAAAACTACAACTTTCAAAGGAACAACATTAGCCACGGGCCCTAATACACAAATCTTCATAGATCCTGATATAACTGAGGCTCATGCACTGCGTGCATGGTTTACTTCGCTCGCCTCTACAACTGCATACCCTTCAGTGAGTATTGGAAAAATTGAGAAAACCGATATCGCAGGCATGAAATCCTCCTCGCAGCTAGGTAAACCGCTCACCTTCTCCACCGCAGCAACAATTATACACATTAATATGTCCTCCTTTAGCTATCCAGCATGCACATCAATTGTTAACAACCAGCAATGTAAGAAAAAACTTGATCTAACTGCAAACTCCTCTTGGTATTGCCAAAAATGCAAGCACGACGTCTCTCATTGCGACTACAAATATGCATTACACTTCATCATTGAGGATGGCACATCAACAACATGGGTAACTGCTTTTGATGAGGTTGCTACATCAATCATGGGTATATCAGCACAAGAGCTACAACTTCTTGCACCAACACCTGACAAGTTTTGGCCTGTTGTTAAGCCAATTCTGTTCCACCGCTACATGTTCACAATATCCGCGAAGCTAGAGGTCTACAGGTCAGAAGAGAAAGCCCAGTGCACTGTTGTCGCTGCAGTTAAGGACATGACTTCCAGCATGCAGGAATCCCCACTAGATGCATTCCTCGCAACACCTTAACTATGTATTGATGAAAAAGATCCTACACTACCTCAGAAAACATATTATACTGTACCCACACAATATGAGCAACTTACCAATACATACTTACCATACCACCTACTCCACATATAGGTTTTTGCATTCATAAGTTATATAACCTTTAATATTAACGCATGTTGTGCTCAAGTTTTCCTATATTTATATACCACTCTGTGTTCTTAATATGTCTTTATAATACACATATTCGGGTGCAATCAAAGTCACTTTATACTAGCAATGCAAATACTGTCAACATACATTGTTACACTTCACTCCAATCAAACAAAAGAACTTTTCTTTTTTGCTTGCATTAACTACGTTCTATACCTAATTACTGTTACCTTTTTAACTCATTTTTTGCAGGCCTAACACGGACTGAGAAAAATGCAAAGGCTCGGTTGAGGTATGCAGCCAACAAAAACAACCTCAATGAGCATCGTCGCCATATAGCTTGCATGAAACGACAAAAGCTGAACACACAGGCGCCAGTCTATATAGCCAACCATGCCAACCTGCTCGAAGATCACACACCAAATACGCATTCACTCCAAGATACACAACGCCAATTCCGCCAAAGAATAGATCACCTCCCGCCTCCAAACACATGTTCATGTTGTAATGAATTATATGTTGGGCTACGTACAAGGGTTTACAAAGGTGCCCATACCTGTCACAGATGCATTGTTGAAAAGGATGATCGCCGCTTCTCAAGTTGGAATAACATGGACCCAGGCCCGCAACCTAAGGTGTTATCTTCACTTACACAAGTTGAGGAAATGTTGATAGCAAGGGTCAACCCAATATTGCAAGTGACTCACGCTGTAGGTGGCCAATACAAATATAGGGGCCACACCATATGCTTCCCCCAAGAAGTTTCATCCATAACTAAACACTTGCCTCGGCGCGTCGAAGACTTGGACATCTTAATCATCCGAAGAATCGGAGCAACAAATAAAGCTTACGACTGCTTTGTAAGCAGATCTCGTGTTTTGGCTGCATTGCAATTCAAAATAGCTCATGACCCTTACTACAAGGATGTTGTCCTAGACCAACCTGCATTGCATTCCCTACCACATCACAGTACTGATATATCTACTTCCCTACCACACTTCAATTCAACTATCGCCGACAATGCTGAAGCACAACCAGAAGCAGAGCTTCGCCCAAGTTCCCCACCAAATACCCACGAGCGGCAGCCATCATCTTTTGTGTCCTCCCTCCCTCCAGCCACTTCAGAAGTTGACCAAATAACAAATTTCATCGAAGGCAGAAAAAAACTCCGCTACAGTCAATTGAGTGGCCACACATTGGTTCATCTGCGGTCAGCGAATATGACACTGAGGGTTTGCTATCTATGGCTTTTCCAACATTGTTCCCTACAGGGGTTGCATTGTTCCACCAAGCACGCATCAAGAGGGTTCACATGCATGAATACGCACTACACCTACTACGTTACCATGATAACAGATTTGGAAGCCATCCGCGCTTTCGTTACTTCATTCTCAACATTATGTTGCGCCACAGAAGCCAATCAACATCTGCTGTTTTCACAAAAAAAAATATAGGCGACAACTTGCCTACCACAGTTTCGATGTTACGCCAGCAACTTGCACACTACCCAGATGCCCACATTGCAGAGCAACTAATGCGCTTTGGGTCCAACTTGCGAGGAACTAAATCATTTTGGTGCAAGCGCAGACATGAACTCACAGATATGATAACCCAACTAGAAAGCCCTACACTTTTCTTCACTTTAAGTGCAGCAGATACTAAATGGCCAGATTTACACAAAGCAATGCCAGGAACACCGACGCCACCCTCAACAACTAGCCAGCAGTGGAGAAACGCGAACTTGAACATGCACCCCCATATCGTCTCTGCATACATGGAAAAAAGATTTACAATATTTTGCGAGGAGGTGCTTCAAAAAAAAATGCATTGCACTGACTACTGGTACAGGTGAGCTCACTACCACTTAGATTTTAATACAATACCCCGCCTACCCCATTTACCAAGCTGGACCCTCTTTGTGCAAAATACAGGTACGAATGGCAACACCGAGGCTCGGCTCATATCCACGGATTTATATGGCTTCCAAATGCACCAAACATGGAGGACCTAAACTGGGACAACCCCCGTGAACTTGATGCGGCGAAGACTTACTTCGACCAATTAGTAACTGCATGGAATCCAAGGGGCCCTGAGAGTGGAGAACGTCAGATACATCGTTCGCAGGAAGATGACCCGTGCTTGTTAGACACATACGGGATACTTACAAACAACCCAGTAGCTGACTATGAGAACTTGTTGAACCGCGTGCAACGCCACACAAAATGTAGTGAGGCAACCTGCTTGCAGAAAAAAAATGGGACACTTCAATGTAGATATAAAGCCCCTTGGCCACTCCAAGAGTATTCGAGCTTGGGCTTAGATGAAACCGGTAAAAAAAAGTACACCCCTGCACGCAATGATGCACGGGTCAACATACACAACTCAGACATGCTAGCACTATGGCGAGCCAATGTCGACTGCCAGCCCGTTGTGTCACGACATGCGGTCTTACAATACATTGCAAAATATGCAGCCAAGGCAGAGAAGAAATCAGAAAGCTACCATCACATGTTGACAAGGATATCTAATGAAGTTAGCGTCGATCACCCTGCAAAGACGGCCTACAGCAAATTCCTCTCTGAAACTATTGTCGACCGGGACATTGGTGCACAAGAAACATGCCACATGTTACAAAAACTCCCCCTTTCCAGTTGTAGCCGAACATTTATTACCCTATCCGTCGGTAAGCAGGTATTCAAACGTGTCCTCCCAGACCTAGGAAACACATTCCAATTCCCTTCATTCATAGATGCATACATAAAACGCCCTACACAATTAGAGAACACCTCCCTCTTTGAAGCTGCTCGTTCCTGGTCCTACAACAGCCAAAGGAAAGTTACTCAATGGCTACAAAGAAGAACCCCTGCTGTCGTCCGCGTATTCCCCCGATACAGTGATGTCCCCACCCCAGATGCGATACACTATGAGGATTTCTGCTGGACAGAGCTTCTGCTTTATAAACCCTTTCGACATATCCAAACAGACATTGGCATCTCCACATCTGAAATAACTAACCAATGGGAAAAAATGAAAAACTCTTACGCCCCTTTACATGTTAATAGAGCCACTACTCTAGAAGAAACTGCAACTGGGGCAAGTAGCGACGACAATGACTCGCAAGGATCTAATCCGCTGCATGCACAACTATTTGAATGGGAGCATATATCACGCATGCACCCAACACTCAATACAACAATTGATGATGTAGACATGATAGGCCTCCGTGACTTTGACATTAACCACGATTGGAAGGTTCATTCAATCCCTGCTGCCTTACAAATAAGTGCACCTAAATTCATAGACATTGCCCGCACTGAAAATTCACCACCAGTTGTTACTCCACCTACCCATTTAGACGCTCTGCAGCTATCATCAAAACAACACCTTGCCTACTCAATTGTGCTTTCCCATGCAACTCAACAAGGGGAACACCCACCATTGAAGATGATCATTCAGGGAACCGCTGGTACAGGAAAATCATACCTCATACAATGCATAAGAAATGGGCTTGAAAATATGGCTGGCAAATTAAAATCTTCCCTCCTTGTACTAGCCCCAACAGGTATTGCTGCATTCAATATAAAATCATCTACTATACATTCTTCCCTCCGAATACCCATATCCGACATGAAACCTCTTGAAGGCCAAGCCCTAGCAATCTTCCAAGAGCGTATGAGTCCCATACGTTACATACTCATAGATGAAATGAGCTTTATAGGTCCTACAATGTTACACAACATCAACAAAAGACTTCGTGAGGCATTCCCCCGACATAGTAACCACGCGTTCGGTAACTGCTCAATGATTTTGGTGGGAGACTTAGGCCAGCTCCCTCCGGTCAACGATGTACCATTATATGTAGGCAACAAAGTAGGAAGCTCCCTTTGGCATGCTTTTGATACCGTGATCACCTTGGACACAAACTTTAGGCAACAAGGATTAAACTCGACACAACTTGAATTCAGAGAAATGTTGACCAACATCAGAAACGCAGAAGCAACCGTTAAGGATTGGTCTCTTCTCATGTCACGTACCAAGTCGTGCATGTCTACCTCAGAGCAATCCATGTTCATGACTGAGAAGCACCTATTTGCAACAAAGGACCTAGCAAACAAGCACAATAAACAAATGCTAAAATCCTTGCACGTACCAATTGCAATGAGCATCGCAGAACAAAGCAAACATAACTCTGACTCAGACATCAACGACACTCAACTAGACCCGGTAGTTTTCCTATGCACAGGACAAGAGGTCATGTTGACATCTAACTTATGGGTTAGCTCAGGATTGGTTAATGGTGCACTCGGGCAAGTGACAGATATCGTGTACAACCCAGAAACACAACCACCAGACTTGCCATCCTTTGTTGTTGTCAACTTCAAACACTACCAAGGGCCCCCATGGGACATACTCAACCCAACACACTTGCCCCTACCTCCTGTCACACGTGGAAATCGTCGCCAAATCCCACTAAAAATGTCTTGGGGCCTTACCATCCACAAATCACAGGGCCTAACTCTTGACAAGGCCACAGTAGACATCGGAAACGTTGACCGTCAAGGACTAACATTCACAGCAATGTCAAGAGTTCGTGCCATCAACGATCTACAAATCCAACCAGCTTTTACGTTTGAACGCTACGCACGAATGAGATATACCAAGAACGTAAAATCACGCAAGGAGGAGGAGAAAAGACTTTGCAACACAGCATTGGCACACGGCGTACAAGGCATGGAAATACTCCTTCCCCCATCATGCGCACAAAACAATACCACGATCTAGGATCCATTGGTAAACTCCAACATTAAATAAGTTAAGAGTTGTACATATATATACGCAAACCCCACTTGTAATGCAATACAAACACAAATCACCTTCACTTTGTACCCATACTATATTGTATACACAAATCTCATTCCCTCTCCGGCGTAACTTGCAACTCATTTGCAATTGAGACTAAGATTTCCGTTAACATTTTTGTTACCAGATTTTACCTGTTTCAGCATAGAAACTGTTACGCTAACATTTCAACAGTAAACATTTCCCATTTGTGGCCATACCAGGAATAGCAGCGCAAGACAGAGATGATTCGTGGACTATCAGCTTGGTGGATGATGACGTGAAAGGGGTTCAAACCCTAATTAAATGGTTTGGCGAATTTTACCATGCAACAAGAGGACACTAGCAGCGGCTGCACCACTTTCATTCTCTTCATTTGTTATATCATGTTCTGATCCCCTAAATTATTTTTCCTGCTGTGTTGGACCTTGGACACTGTGTCATTTTGGGTAATCCTTTGTACAAAAAAAACATAAGAGGATATTGTTGGATTTGAACAGTTACACACAGACGCGGTCTTTCTTTATTATTGTTCAATCGATTAATTTAGTCCAGGACAAAGTACATCCTAAGAAAAAACTTAAGGTGGATTTATATTATTTAGCACTTGTGTAGGTATGAGAACAGCATGTTAGTCTTGTTTGCTTGTCGTGGATCTATTTGTATGGTATGTAAATAAAGTATATCATTTACCTGTGCAAGTTCCTATTTAGTTATACTTTCCAACACTTTTTTATCAGCATGTATTTGTTTAATTTTATTGATTATATTGCGTTGAGGATATAGTTCACGCATCTTTCTTATGCAATTCATTATTTTTATTTTTTCCTTAATGGAAGTTGCGTTCTCAAAGAAATAACATCAAATGTAAGGCTGTTATATTTTGGTAACAATTAAGTAGATGTCTCGCTCATAGCCCCACGGCAAACAAAGCCAAAATTATATATAATTATATATGCACCAAATCTCTATAATTATATATACATAACCAAAATTATTCCAAACTTCAACTACTTGTTAGCTATTATGGTGTTTACACTATTGAATACAAATGGATAGTCAACTAGAGATCAATCTCAACCCATAGTACTGATAATTGTGAAAATCGGTCGTTGGTGCAATATGAAGCAAAACGAAATCACATCCATTTTTTAACAAACAATATCCTCTTGCATCTCATTCACCAATAGTTTTATAAAAAGAGACACCAATCTATGAAAAGGAAACACAACTTCGAAATGCATTAACCACGTCCTTGTGCACCTTACAAGGGACATCTTGGATAGGTCTAGTAAAGAGATGAATGAAAATCACATTCAATTTTAAAACAATAAGCTCCTCTCTGAGCTCATCAATGAGCTTCTCATGAGACAAATCTTGAATCACATGCTAGATTTATAATCTAGGCAACTCATTTCAAAATGAAATATGAACCCTTCAAATTGTATCTCTAAAAGGGAAAAGAAATGTAAACATTGACATGTTTCCATTAAGATCTTTGAAAGTGGGCATGAACTTATACCAAAACAAGATCCATATGGTACAAAAGTTTTGGAAAATGTTTTTGTTGTTGTTAATTAGGAAGATAAATATGAAAAAAGTGGAAGCATGCAATTGGCATGTGAACTCAATGATGGAGACCATAATGTCTGATAGTCGCCTCATGGCATATCATAATTACAAATTACAGAAGACGTGCATCCTCAAAAAACATTGACATTGTGTTAGTCATCAAATGCAACCACCATGAGTCCAATGTGACCTTTTAACCTATTGCAACATGCTCCTAGCCTCTACCAAAATGAGAGCATTGAAACAGGGTATCGACATCAACCAAAGCATGCAAACTATTATCAAATGTTGTAGTTGAAACTTCCCTAGACTGCAATGATTGTGGGATATACACAAAATGGGTTTGTTGAAAAGATCTTGGAAGCTTTCCAAACAATGCAACTTGTAGTGAAAAGTCAAAACCCGAAATGTTTTCGACAATCCTTTTTTCATATGTCATAATATGACGTTTAAAATAGGCCATGTACATTTATAGTAGCATAAACAGAAGTTGGAACTGTTTTTAAAAATGCGTCAAAAATTTTAAGTGTTATTGTTCGTTTTACTTATATGAAATTCTATAATTTTATGTAATATCCCCTTCCCATTCGAAGACCTTTGGCCTATTTTGTCACCCCGACGGCCAAAGGAAAAATATAAGGGTGACTTAAGTTATATTTAATTATTATAAAGTGCCATTAATAAAAGAAAAAAAATATAGAGCACTTATAATAATTGATATGACTTAATAATTATTAAATCTAGGATGGAAAAGGCTCAAATATAAATTGTTATCCATCCTAGGTAAAAAGGTGACTTGCCTTAGAAAGGAGAATGAGAACATAGAAAGGATAAATGCCCATTTTACTATGTATTTCCCCTAGAAAAATGTGACTTGCATTAGGAGGGAAAAAGTTGTTGGGAAAAGCATTTAATATGGAAAAATATTAAATGCTTGCATAGGGAAAATCCTTGTGAACTAATTGGACATTGTAGAGGTTGTTTTGGGTCTCTTCTTGCTTTATAAGGAGAAGTCCACTTGAGGGGAAGGTATTGCATAGCCATTTGATATTTTCTGATTTGTGTCTTAAGTTTGTAGCTTTTGCATACATGCTTGGATTTTCTTTAGCTTGTGGAGTAAGATCCCACAGGGACCCTAGCTTCGGTGGTGAGAGATCCATTCCTAGCTAGTAGGGCACTCTTTGGTGGTGAAAGATCCACCCTAGTTTGTCATTATTGGAGTTGATTCAGGGCTGATTTGTTTGGGAATCAAAGTAGCTTGTTTTCTTAATTTTTAGAGCTGATTTGATGCCCAAAATGTGTTGGGTGACCTACTTTTTAGGTCAAAATTAGGGTTTTGTATTTACTGTGTGAAAACTAATTTTGGAATATTATTCTTCATATTTTTATGGCCCAAGATCCAAAGTTTCTGCTCATTTGGACTTCTCTAGCAAAATATATGAATTTTTGAAGTTATGTTGCAGACAGGGTTTTTAAATAATTTATTGCAGCCTCGTTTACATCTGAAATCTACAATTTTATACATATTTGGGATTTATAAATTAGTGGTACTAGATTTGAGTGGAATGAATTAATTTTAAAGGTTGATTGGATGTGGGTTTTCACTTAACAGCCAAGATCGGATTTCTTTTAATAAAATTCAGATATGTGTGATACTTGTTTTGAGTATTTTGATCTACTAAGTTGATCATTTCAAGTTGGGCATTGCTTAAAAATCGTTTAGGGTAAAATAATGTTATGAAGGGACATTTAACACAAGAAAAAGAGGATACACAGCCGGGGATTGGTGTGTGATTTAGACGCAATGATGTGTCAAGGGGTGTCATATACACAATTTACAGGAGACGAATATAGCAATGGGGTTTGAAGACCTACGGAATGCAAGAAGGTAATGAGGGACAGGTGACTAGATTAATAATAAAAAAGATACGCAATATCAAGATGCACTTATAACTTTGAGTGCAAGAAAAGATCAGCAAGGGTATGATGAAGCTCGGTAATGGATGTTTGTTTAGAATCAGTATCAGTGAGCTGTGAATCTTGGGAATTATAACTCGAGGCGGTCATGAGAAACATTGATGGAAGCTTGTGGATTGGCCAGTTGAATGGATGTGCCAATGTATTCAGAAGAATCTGTGATTCGGGAGTTCGGTGGAGGTGGAATCCGGGAGTCAAGAATTCAGCGTTGGGAGCTAAACCGTTTAGAAGCG